>VDFB02270651.1:257404866-257427443 GCA_007258455.2 Sequoia sempervirens | reverse complement strand
CATGATATATGCTAAGATGATCAATATGGATGTATGCAAGCTTCAGAAGACTAAAATTCTAATTATAATATATGCTAAATGTATGCACCTGTGTTATCATGGAAGCCATTAATGTAAGCTAAGCTAACATGAAAGTAAATAAAGCTAAAATGATGTTAAATGTGAGTGCAAGTGAAAATGATTTTAACAACATAAGTTTGATGTTAAAATATAGATCCATTTGTCTCCAAATAGTTCTTTATTTATAGGAAAGTAAATGAAAAATGAAGGGCTGAGATTGAAAAAGCTAATCAATGATAAAAAAGGAAAGATGGAGGGATGGATCATGGATTCTCATCAAGGGATGAGAATCAATGATGAGATTTAATCAAGGGTTCTCATTCCTTCAAACAAACACACTTTTAACCTGTACAAGAGGGCACAAGTTAACTTGCACAAGAAGTTTTGAGTTAACTTACACATGAAGTTTTGAGTTAACTTGCACATGAATTTTTGTGAGTTTGTTATAAGGAAGAATATTCCTTTTTTTCAAATGAGTGAAGAAAGAGAATATTCTTTAGGATATTCTCATGGGTGAGGGAAATAGATATTTAGTTAATTAAAACCCAATTTTAATGTGCAAAAGGGAAAGGAAATTTCCATGGGAATATTCCTTTTGGAGGAATGTGTAAAAGAGGAATATTCCTTTGCAAGTGGGGGGGTTAGATTTATTAGTAATTTGATAATTAAATAAAGTTTCAATTATGCAAATTAGGGGTTTAGACAATATTCATTAAATAAAATGATTTAATGAAAAGGAGAAGGTGATATGATATTTAATTAAATAACTTAGAGTTATTTAATTAAATAAGATGAATTAGGGATTTAAATTAAATAACTTGATGTATTTAATTTAATAAGATGAAATTTTAGCATGGAAGGGGCTGAATTAACCTAATTAGGTCAATTAGATTAATAGATGAAAATGAGGCAATGAATTAAATAGCAAGGCTAATTTAATCAATTAAGTGAAAAGAGGATGGGTTTTAGGACAAAATGATGTTAGTTAGCTAATCTGATCCATCGAGACATTTTTAAGTGTCTAAATTTTTCCCCTCTTTGAAGCAATGTAATCATTGTATTGGTTCAAAGACTAATGTTGATTTCGATGTTGATTTTGATGATGATGACGGTGGAGAAATGAATATCAATGATCTCTTTGAGATGTTGATAGCCAAGCTAAATTTGATTGATCTAATTGATTAACTAATAACATTGTTGAGGATTCACAACAATGCAAGTATTTTTTTGAATAACACAAGGATTGATAGGGAAAGATATATCCCAATGATGATTGATTTGATAATTTGATCAAGATTTGCTAGCAAGGCTAGGAACAAAGTCCGTTAGATGATTTGATATCAATATGATCAAAAGATGGTTTGTTTCCCCCTCAAGAGATTAATCAAGGAATAAAGTATTCCAATCGAGCTCACGATAGGTGAAAATCATAGTTATGCTTGAGATTCTTGAGATTTCAGGTTGCCTTTGAATCAAAGAGCTACAACTTTTCAAATTGTTGAACTGAAGATAATATAGATGCCCCATTGTGCCCTAGCAGAAGAGGGTTTGTTGGTAAAAAAGGATGAAAAATAGTTCCTGGAAAGCTTAGATGTTGATGTAGATAGATATCATGATGTATAGAGAGTCATTGACTATGGGTAGCCTCATGTATATTTTGATGTATTTCACATAGATTTGATGCTTGGATAGAAATGCTAGTAAAGATAGAAGAATAAGAAGATAAGATAAATAGAAGTAGAAGAATGAAAATGAATGAATTTTGACCATTCATTTTTAGCTTGATTCAAAAAGTCCAACAAGTCCATGATCCACAAATACTTTATTAGATTATGGTGACGAGACATGCATGATGATTGCTCATATCTTAGGATTGGGATTTTTTGTCATTCCTTATTTTTGATATAACACATAGACACGATGGATCGAGGTATTGATAACCAGGATGGCGTTGTATCTATTGTAATGGATTTTGATTTTGCAAATAGATAGGATAGTTCTTGTTCACACCTTGACATATGAATACCTTGTTGCAATGTAAGTTAGAAGATTTAGAATATAGCAGACCAAAACATACACAATAGTCAACAATATACTCCAAACAACTTTCCTACACACAACTAAGCAAGTATCCACCAAGATTATTTTATAAGAATACCCACAAGCACAAAAAATGAAAGATAACGATCGATGCCCCATTCCTTTCTCTCTAAATAATTGAGACATCATCAAGAGGTCCTCATAATGGGTCATTAAGATAAATCATAAGAAAAAATCAAAGAAAAATAGTTACTGAACATTATCTATATCTCCTACTAGTTTAATTTAGCTAAGGTGATTTCTAATACTAATTCCCATCGTAGGAAGGGTACACCCTAGGACATGTTGATCAGGGGGTTTGATTAGGATGGGGTGTTTGAAAATTCATTAATAAACTCCATTGACTCACTTAACTATGATCTAGACTTTAGATTGTGACACTTAGGGTCTCACTTTACGACTTGCGACACTTGTTTTTTATTTTTTTTTCCAAAGGTTGAAGGGGAAAATTGATTTATTATGGGAAAATTTTATTGTGAGTGAAAGAAAAATGGGATGGATCGTTTTGGATTTTTTTAGAATATTTCAATGTTTTTGGTATTTTGAAAATGTTTTTGAGGTTGTTTTTGGTCTTTTTGAAAGTTTATGTGAATGTTTTGGTTTTTGGTTATTTAAGGTTGTTTAGGGTTTTCTCTAGATTTTTGATGTTGTTTAGATCTTTTGAATGTTTTCAGAGTGTTTTTGTATTTTATGAGTTTTCAAATGTTTTTGGGATTTTTGTTATCTAAATTTTTAGGGGTTTTTCGATATTTTACAAAATTTTAAGGCTTTTTCATTTTTTTGAATGTTTTTGGCCTTTTTGAGTATTGAACAAGAACCTAACCTAAAAGACCTATCCTAGGGGCCTTGGGGGTTGATCAAAGATAAGCCTTGCCTATGTTAACACACAAAGACCATGTAGTTCGGCTGACATGACTTATTGAAGATGAGATATGAACAGTTGATGGAATTCCAGTTTATTATGACAAACTCCTAAAGGATTGACCTAGGGTGTCTCAGGGGCACATCAATGATGACCTTGCCTATGTTCAAGCTCAAAGACCCTAGTTCAATAACAAGATATTGTTTTTGGATTTTCAATGTTCGACCTTTTTAGGGATTTTGATGTCATTTGGATGTTTTGGATTTTGAATTTACAAATTTTTGAATGTGTTTAGTTTTTAGCTATATAATATTTTGAATGTTTTTGGATTTTAATGGATTTTGCAAGTGTTTTTGGGATTTTTGATGAGATTTGAGGCAAACGATACCTAGATCATGATGTTGATGTCACATTGTGAGACATAAGACATGGATCAAAAGTTATTTGAAAACAAGAGTGCAATAACTTGCCTCCAGTGTCTAGCAATTCTTCATAATATAATGGATAACGAAGATAGGTAATGTATATGTGAAGAGTTCAACAGAGTTTTATTGTGCTAGATATAGGATATGGGACTTAATGAGATAAAATGGTAAAGAGCTTGTCAAAATTTGGACATGATTAGAGTTAAAGTATATGTTGAATCTTTGTCAAGATCAAGATAAACTAGAATATATGGATAAAAGTTGGATTGCATGGATGGAGGGAACATTGGATTTATCATGACAAGGATGAGATGCTTATGTTGGAGAAGGATCATATAGATACACGATTCTACTCATGAAACCTGTTTGCCAGGGTTTCATCATTGTACTTGCCCAAAGTGCCACCGTAGTGGTTTTCACTAGAGGATGATTTTTATTTTTACTATAATTTTCTTGATTTTTGGAAAATTTACCCTCATGTTGAACCACCAGGTGGTACTAATGTGGAGGCCATTGTTATAATGTGCCAGTGATATCCTTCCTAAAGAATCTGCTTTGCTAAGATATGAGCACTTGAATTCAACCTTAAAAAACTTGGATCTACCTTGTGGATAGCAGAATTAACCTTGTCTATGTGCGCACATCATGATAAAGTGCCTTCATAATCCTTATGATGAAGAGTAGCTGCTAACACACAGTCAATGTGAGAATTGGGTATTGTGAATGTAGTGTATAGTGTCATGTATAAAAGAATATGAGATGTATTAGTTGATGGTTTGGAACCTTTGACTCTCCAAACTTGGGAAGATGAGCAATGATTGATGGGGATGGAGGTTTTTCATGGAATTAGGACCAACCACTCGATATACTTTGTTCCTTGCTTAAGAAGCCTGATTTTGTATTTGAGGACTCTTTTGATGGATGCACTTCCCTTTTTTATTTTTCCCCATAGTTTCTTTGACTAATGGATTTTTGGAGGGATGATTTTCTTTATTTTTCTTCGATATCCATTTGTACTTGACATGTCCATTTTTCTTCACTGCTTCATTTTCTTTGATGGTTTTCGCCTTGCTTTGATAGGAATTCTTCTTTTTACGTTTGTCCCAGTTTGTGTATGAGATGATGGGTGAATTCTAACTCATGATACGACTAGTTGTAGTGTTGATAGTATTTTCATCATAAGGATTCTTTGTGCCCTAGATGTTGATGTTTGATATAGACAAGATTTCCCCCGGTGTTGTGAAGGTATTATCAATACTTAATCCTTTGCCTTGATAATGTATCCTCTGATCCATAGCCACTGAATATGACATGTCATGAACACATGAGATTGATATGGATTCCTGTTGTTTAGGAATGTGAACTATTTGCTCTGGTTATATGACATTTGTGGACAAATATTTTGGCACCCAATGGCTTGCTTGCACTTCTAGTGTTTTTCACTAAATGGAGAGAGATGGGCCAAAATGGGCAATGTCCCCACTCAAAAATAATGCAAGTATGGATGAAATAAGCCTAGATGCAATGCCTAAATGAATAAATTGATAAAGGACATGGCTTATTAATGTAAAACCTAAGAAATGCAAGTTGTTTGAAAACACATTATGATATGCAAAATGACCTAGACAGATGAATAAAAATGCAAATAGAACAAAACATAAAATAAAAATAGAAAGCATGCACTTGGAAATGTTTTGTAGACTATAATGGAGACTGGAAATGCTACTGATCGTAAAAATTTGGCCTACTAGGACACTTACGCCATTCTAGGTGACTTAGTCCCAAATCTGGAAAACTATACCAGAGCCCGTTTCAGCCAAATGGGTATCCATAATTACAAAAAACTATGAAAAATAGGTATAGTGGGACTAAGTTTCCACTGATGGTGACCTGGTCCACTTTGGATTTTCTAAAAATTTGAAAGTGGAAATGGAAGCCCTTAATCTGTACTTTCTGCTCCTCTAGGTGTTTGGTTCTGAAACTGTCAAATTCAGGCCTATGAGTGACTTTTTGTGGATATTTTGACTTAGTTGACAAGGAGATGTCTTCAAAAAAAATTTGATCTATCTTTCAATAATTTCTAACCCCTCAAAGTACTTAAATTTGCAAACACACAAGGAAAGAGAGAGAAATATTGAATGTTAGGGCATGGGGGTTTGCCTTAGTCAAACCCCTTTTTAGGAAATTAAACCAAAATGGAGAAATAATGTAATGAAGCATGAAACAATGGAGTTAGATACTTTCCATGATGATTGATCTTGACCTTTTGTAATAATAGATGAAGAATCTTCCCCTGAATGTCTTAGAATGCTATCTTGATGACTTAGAATGCTAAAACCCTAGCTTGCTTGACTTAAGGACATGATGAATGATGAACGAATGATGGTGAGTTAAGATTATATTGAATTAGGGTTTAGAAGCTTGTATTTATCAAAAAGCCACCTAGTTTTCTCATTAATTTGATCCCCAAGGCTAACATGAAGGAAATTAAACTTAAAATCTATTTTTTCCCGCCTGAACCTCAAAAATAGCCCAAATGGGACTAAGTCACTAGGTTGGGCAACTTAGTCTTACCTAGATGGGAGAATTGATCCCATAGGGGCTCTTTTTCCAGTTGGATTATCTGAGATTGAAGAAAATAGGTTTATATGATGATTTTATTAGGTCTTTGATCAAATTAAGCCTTGGGATGCATGATATGGGGCCATAGGGGAATATTAATTATGGTGAAAAGGGTAATTAAGGCTAGGTTGCATCATTAAAATGAGATCCACATAACCTAGAAAGACACAACATCCAATGTGAATGTGTGAAACACATTACAACACTAGATTAGAATTAGGTTTAATTTACAAGCCTTCTAGATTGATGTAATAATGCAATTAAGTACATTTTATAATATCAAATTAGGGAAAGATAGGTACATTAGTCTAGAAAAGTGTGAAAGTTTTTTATAACACTTTACAACACCTTTACAAGAGATCGATAAATGAATTTTATTTAGTTTGCAAGGGTCCAAGACCTAATGTGGATGTGTAAAATTCCTCAAAACACTAAATCAAGTCCTCATTAACTCCAATTTTTCATTAATTATTCCCATATCAAGCATGCAAAAAGGTGTACTTGTTTCATGTCCATGACATCGTTTTCTGTTGATACTACTTCAAAAGAAGTTGATATTGACTCAAAAGATGTTGATGATGCACAATCATTGTAAGAATCAAGAACATCAACCATTGCTTGCTCTTGTGTAGGAATACTAAGAGTGGTATAATCATGTTTTGGATGAAGAACATCTATGTGTCCATAAAAAAGAAACATCTTAGGAGTGATATTGGGGACATATTTGGAGTTTAAATTGGTTTGGAAGATGCTCCTTAGATCTTGGTGAAACTCTAGGGATAGGGGTTTTTGATCTTGACTCGATTCAGAGTATCTTTCATTATCCTCATGAGCATCCTCTTGACATGATCCTTGTGTGGATGATATATCATCGAAAAAATACTCTTCAAAAAATTTTGTGGGTGTTGGTGCAATAAGGGATATTTCTTGCTCATTTCGAATTTCTTCAACATTCCTAATCATTGAGCCATATGTGGGAGAGATATCACAATCTAACATCCACTTGATATCATTACAGTATAAAACAGTGCTAAACATTATTGATGGGTTTGGACTTTGTTTTAAAATAGTATCTTGATACATGTTTGATTCCTCATGTTGTGATGAATAATTATGTCCCATTGTGGTATCATGTGTATAGTTTACATTTTTTGAGGTTGATGCCTTTCCTGAATATTTTACTTTTGTATGGTTAGGAATGGGGTTTGTGTAAATTTTCAAATTTTCATTCCTCAATTTTTGATCGACATGAATGTATCCTTGTTTAATAAGATCTTCTATTAGATATTTTAGTGTAATTTTTTTTTGTGTTATGACCTTTCTATTGGTGAAATTCACAAAAATGATCATCTTTATAGCTACGAGGTTTGACTCATGGCTCTTGATAGTTTGAAAAATATAGGATTGTGATAAGGTTAAACTGTATCAATTGCTTCAACACATCCTCCATAGGTTCCCCTAAGGGAGTGAATTGTTGTTTAGGAGCACTATTTTTTCTTTGTTTGTCCATGTTGAGTGTTTGTAGCATTGATTATTGTTTCATTGTTTGATGGTGACATGTATGGTTGTTGTGTGTTCATGGTTTGGGTGTTTTCTTGTCTAGGAGCAGTTAAGACCACCTTTGCATCAACAACACCATTACTAGTGACATTTTTGTTCTTGGCCCAATAGTGGGGCTTGTTGTTAAAACTTGTGTTAAGGTCTCTAGGGAAAAGCTCATCACAAGAGGTAATGAATTGCATCTTCAAGTGGAAGGATAGATCTGGATGAACATTTTCTATGATAATCCCCACTTGTTTTTCGGGAATGGTCCACTTGCTTTTACTAGCTTTTTTCCTCCATCATTGCAAGAAATTGGAAAAAGCTTCTCCTTTGTTTTGCTTGAGTGTGTATAACTCTTCTAAAATCATATCCATGTCAAGATTGAAGGAGAAGTAATCTATGAATCTATCAATGATTTCTTGGAAGTTTTTGATGCCCCGAGGTAATTGTGAAAACCAATCCATGGAAGGACCTATTAAACTTCAAGGGAAGAGGCACATTAAATAAGAATCATTATAGGAAACCTCCATACACATGAAATTGAACTCCTTGACATGATCCATAGGATTTCCTCTCCCTTTGTATTTATCAAATTTGGGGATTTCAAAACTAGGAGGGAATGGTACCATTGTGATGTTTTGATTGAATGGATATGGACATCAGTTCTGCGTATGGGGCTTCTTCATCTTGCACATCTAAAGAACATGCATTTGTTGTGATAACGTCGTAAGTTGTGATGCTAGATCGTCTTGTGGGTTTGGAGGAGGGACATATGTTGGGATGACAGATGAGTTGTATGTGGGATTCTGATATGATAAAGTGCTGTATGGGGTGTATGGTGGTGTAGGTTTATATGTTCCTAATGTGTTTGGGTTGACGATGTTTTGTTGAGGATTATAGTATAAACCTTATTGTTTTGTGTGAGTAATTGCTGTTTTGGGGAATATTGTTGAGCTTGTTGCTATTTCTAAGCTACTAAGGATGATTGTTGTGCTGCTAAGGTTGCTTGATGTTGTTGTTATTGTACTGCTAGGGTTGCTTGTTGTTGTGCTTGTTTTTATTGTTGTGTTGCTAAGGCTACTTTCTATTTTTTTTTTTTCGGATTCCTTGCTGGTAATCATGTTGTTCTTGTTGTTGTTTTTGTGCAACTAAGGCTAATTCTTGTTGTTTTTGTTGGACTACATGCTGGTAAGCATGCTGTGCTTGCTGTAAAGCTAAGGCATGTGATTGCAATGTAGGATCAATCAGTGGTTGGGACATCTACAATAGATTTTGGGTGTCGATGTTTTGTGTAGGTTGTGGATTGTTTATGAGAGGTTAGGGGTTTTCCTAGTTTAACATCCCTTGCAAGATAGTGGATTGGGATGGAGGAATGTAAGATTGAGGTGTCGTTTGATTTTGCATGATATGGGGGACCAAGGGAAAATATGATGTTGGTGCCATTTGGTATTGTGATGGTAATGACACATTAATACATTGTAATTGATTGAAAGCGTTCCCTTGACTGAAGGGGTTTCCCTTGTTGCATTTGAGGTTGGATCAAGGTATTACCTTGGTTGATGGGATTCTTAACCAAGGTGTTGTTTTGATTTGGGTCAATGATATATGGGTTTGATGTGGATGATGGATTGACTTTAGTAGCTTGGGTAACCACTTTTTTTGATGTGTCAATGGGGTTTTTGGAACTAATTTTCAAGGTTTGACTTTGCATGAGAGTGTTAACTTTCCCTTGTTGCTCTACTTAAGGCACTTGGTTCACATTACCTTGTGTATCATTAGGCATACTTGGGGTATTTGTGATCATGGATGAAGATGGTTGCACTCAAAATTTTGAGGTTCTTGTGGCATCATGGAATGTAAGTGGTTTTCCAAATGTTGGTGTCCAACTTGTGTTTTGGGGAAGTTTGGTGTTTAATGGAATGGTCGTGTTGTGAATACCCACAGTTGTGTTTGTTCCTAGACATGAAGTGAGACCAAGGTTGGTTCCTAGCCTAGTTGCAAGACTATATTTTAAGGGTTGACTTGGCACAAGGGGTGGATTTGGTTGAATCATAGATTGGGTTAACCCTAGTATCAAATTTTGTGCAAGAAAAGTGGGATGATTTTATTCATACTCAAGGAGTTCCTCTTTAGTAAGTTGAAGTGGGTTGTTTGTTACATCTTCTACCTCATATGGTCCTATCGGATCTTGGATTTTTTGTGTGGGGGTGGAATGATCCTGTGGAACAAATTCTTGAGGGTTGGTATCACTAATGGTAGATGAGACTTTTATTTTCTCCATCATTCTCTTGTGTTGTGATCATGCTTTTACCAAAAATTTTGGGTTAGCTAAGGGATAGTTATGTTGACATTTGTAATATTTGAACTATCCAGTTGACTCAAATCTAGATAGAGGGGACGCTCTAAGTCATTTTAGAGCAATGGTGAGAATGGGAGATGAAAATGTGAATGATAGGGGGTAAGTGATCTTTGCAAAGGATTTGGGACAACACTTTTGACTTAAGTTGAGTTTGATGTTTAATGTTTGGATAAAGGATGTTTATGAACTTGAGAATATTTAGGGTAGACTCATGACCTTCAAGATAAACTAGTCCAAAGATGATAACTAGCTTAACCAAATGCATAAAAAAGTATTCATTTCACATACAAAGTATCGAAGTTAGGGGTTGGTTTGATAGATGTCTAAGTTCAAAGTGTTGGTGTTTTGAAAAGTTTTCAAAGTTTGGTGAAGTGAAAGATGAAATATGATGAAGGATGGATGAAATGTTTGACCTGATGTTGACCTAGAATGAACCTTTTGTTTTCCAAGACCAATGTAGTGAGAAAAATGTTATACCTCTAAAGTGATCAAACCCTAAGGAATCAATGATTTTGGTAAAATAGGACTCAAATGATTTTGACAATAGAATTCAAAGAATTTGGATAATGGAACTCAATAATTTTGACTCAATGTTTGTAATGTTTTCCTTGTATGATAGTGGGCATAAGGTCGATTTGTTTGACGGGAGTGATCGAAATCCAAATGGTCATGTGGGGTTCAATTTAGTCAATTTATCTTGCTTAAGTGAGTTTATTTTTACCAAAAACACTTGTCTTGATTAATTTTTCAAACTAAATGTCTATGTCAAAAACATCATAAATTTCACAAGGTCCATTTTCTGCAAATCATGAGGTTGAAGCCATAGTTTCTTATGTTTAATTTGGGAAGTATGGATTGAGATATAAGTCAATATATTTATAAATCTATAAGGATATAAATCCTTGGGACAAGCATTAATATCAAGGTTATTTCAAGAGGAATCCATACTTTAGACCAAAGGGTTTGAAATTTTGAAAAGATTGTGAATGTTTGTTTGTAATGTTTTGGAACCAAGCAAAGTATTAAATTGACTCACAATAATTTACCATAATACGCTCAAAAGATACTACTTACTAAATCCCAACTCGAATTTCTCCAAATACTAAGACAATGCAGACAATCAGAGATTCAACAACACTGTCTCCCCTCAATGGCACAAACTTCTCGAGACCACCAAATATCAAAATCATGAAGATCCAAAGATCCTAAGGATTTTATTTTTTTTAAATGAATAGTACATATGTGGGGTGGCTTCAGAACGAACATTCTTGTACCAACAAGCATAAAGGTTTTTTTCTTCTAAACAATTTGTTCGTAATAAGGGATTTTGTTCAAGGTGGCCATACACGCGACAAGATTAACTCAAGATTATGGAGAATTGAGAGGCATCCTTGTTTCTTCCTAAGAAGATATTTTGACCTATCATATGATACTAAGGGTGACACTTGTCAATATGATGCATCCACACCTGTTGTTTATGACTTTCATTACAAACACATTATTTATATAGTGACTTGAAAGAGCTTGGATTTAGCTTGTTTCCGCTTGGGTCATTTCCTCCTTTCAAAACAGGGAGGTAGGCCCTCAAAAGATAAACAATAGCAAGGAAGTACATCTGTAGTTTGATCTTCCTAGTTTGCATGAAACAAGGAGAGAACACACACCACTCCTTTTCCATACACTAGTAAGGGGTTCATTTTTAATCCAATTTGAAAATATGTAGGTGATTATACAAAGTGTTAAGGAATGTTTTTGTTTCTCAAAATCACTGAGTGGCATGAGAGAATTGCATACACATTCAATAAAAAATATGTAAATCAAAACACAACAAACAATTGTTAATTTTAACCCCTAAAGCTAAGATGGCTTCATTTTATGCACCAAATGAAATGTTAAGTTTCTTTGTTCAATTTTAAGCCAAAAATAAAATGATGAAATGAGGGTTCAATTTTAGTCCCATTTGAGTGTTCTTTTTAAACCCCAATGAAAATTAGTGTGGTCTTAAAGCATAAAATGAAAAGCATGATAGATGGGTTATAATTTCCCCAAAAACATCAAACACTTGTTACAATTATAAGATTCAAAGATGAGAATGATTTTGAACACTTCAACTTTTATCGTCCAACTTGTAAAACCTAGTTATCCTAAAAAAGAATTCTTGTATCTACAAACACAAGAAACACAAAAATCTATAGAGAAATTTGTTAGATTGATTAGTTCATACCCTCCTAGTGTTAAGATGTGACCAATGACATAGTATAGGTTAAGTACACCCAATCCATACAAATTTTAGGCATATTTAACCCACTAAGAATCAATTCCAATAATATCATTCACTATAAATAAAAACAAAGAAGCCATTAAAACTAGCATTCTAAATCATGAAAACTTGAAAAACCTCTAATTTCTAAGATGTTGAAACTTATTCTATTGGGAGAGTGGTGTTGCATGGATGTGGAATGGTGACCCTTTCCCAATCCCTTGGATAATGAGTTTGTTTCAATCGATTCTATTGAAGAGAGTCGATGAAACTGATGAGTGATATGTGATAAAACATTATTTAAATACTAAATTAACATGATATATGTTAAGATGATCAATATGGATGTATGCAAGATTCGAAAGATTAAAATGCTAATTATAATATATGCTAAATGTATCCACCTATGTTATCATGGAAGCCATTAATGGAAGCTAAGCTAAAATGATGTTAAATGTGAGTGCAAGTGCAAATGATTTTAACAGCATAAGTTTGATATTAAAATATGGATCCATTTGTCTCCAAATAGTGCTTTATTTATAGGAAAGTAAATGAAAAATGAATGGATTAGATTGAAAAAGCTAATTAATGGTCAAAAAGGAAAGATGGAGGCATGGATCATGGATTCTCATCAAGGGATGAGAATCAATGATGAGATTTAATCAAGGATTCTCATTCTTTCAAACAAACACACTTTTAACCTATACAAGAGGTCACAAGTTAACTTGCACAAGAAGTTTTGAGTTAACTTACACATGAAGTTTTGAGTTAACTTGCACATGAAGTTTTGTGAGTTTTTTATAAGGAAGAATATTCTTTTTTTTTCAAATGAGTGAAGAAAGAGAATATCCTTTAGGATATTCTCATGGGTGAGGGAAATAGATATTTAGTTAATTAAAATCCAATTTTAATATGCAAAGGGGAAGGAATATTCTAGATGAGAATACTCCTTTTGGAGGAATGTACAAAAGAGGAATATTCCCTTAGAATATTCCTTTGCAAGTGGGGGTGATTCTAGATTTATTAGTAATTTGATAATTAAATAAAGTTTCACTTATGCAAATTGGGGGATTTAGACAATATTCATTAAATAAAATGATTTAATAAAAATGGGAAGGTGATATGATATTTAATTAAATATCTTGGGGTTATTTAATTAAATAAGAGGATTTAGGGATTTAAATTAAATAAATTGATGTATTTAATTTAATAAGATGAAATGTTAGCATGAAAGGGGTCGAATTAACCTAATTAGGTCAATTAGATTAATAGATGAAAATGAGGCAATTAATTAAATAGCTAGGCTAATTTAATCAATTAAACAAAAAAGGATGTGTTTTAAGATGTAATGATGTTAGTTAGCCAATGTGATCCATCGAGACATTTTTAAATGTCTACACTATGTGATGGCATTGTGAATTATTTTCACTTATAGTTAAAACATAGAAAATTCTTTGGAGTAGAACAATGGGCTTGTTACAAAAAAATTGCATACCATTGTCAATTTTGTGTGTAGACTTGTGGGTAGAAAAGTTGTTTTCTTCTTGCTTTGTAGTCATAATGTCTGACGTTGATTTTTTCATGATTTTTTTGCTTTTTCATTCTCTTCTTCAATTTAGAACAACCTTACTTGACACCTCAATTGATTATTTTGCACCACTGGATAGTTGTCACTTAAACAAAATCAATGCTTTTATTTTTTACACAATTGTACTTATAACATTGAATTTCATAAAAAAACATGCAAAACCTCTACTGCACAATGATTAACCAACTCATCGTAAAAGTTGGTGAAGTTTCTCTCACCCTTCCCTTTTTATCAAATGTTTGTTTCTACCTACCATTATATAGTAGGTTTGCTTATTGCTATAAGTTGCCCACCAACATTGTCTAAGAACTTCTCAAACAATGTTCCATATAATTTGCTTCTTTGAATGACAATGCATATCAATCTTCCATTCTTTTTCCACACCTAAGTCTTTGCCTCACAAACCATGCATAAATAACATGTCCATGCCTTCACTAGCTAGAAAAGAATTAAACTATCAGTCTCTGAATTAATAACATAGTAGCCAACAAAGACATGCACTTGTGATATATTCATAGCCACATGGGATAGAGATTTAGATGTAAAATAGGAATGACACAACATGCAAGTTCAAGAATAATGTTTTTGAATGAGAAAATGAATACTAGTTTGTGCATTAGGGACTGAGCGAAGAATTATATTCGATGTTAAGCCAATGTTTGTTTTTTTGTTTTTTTTTGTTCACATAAGAATTCATGATTTATCTCCCTCCCCATTGGCCAAGGGCTAATTTCCCAGGGTTTATATTTTTGTAGGAATAATTTTTAAGAGCTTGTTTAATCAAGGGAAGAGTGCAAAGTATTACACAAGTTTTCCTAATGTTTTTTCTTTTCTTTCGGTGAAGGGCACATGGAATTGAAAAAATACATTTGAAACCTTTAGCCTAACCAAGATAATATTGAGAACAAGTGGATGAATCCATTTGAAAATAGAATCATGTGTGCAATATAAGGTCATATTTCCTAAGTATGACTATAATCACCACTAAATAAAATATAACTCAATGTCTCTACAAAAAGTTATATAATAACTAAAATATATAATTTCTAAGCCAACAACTAACTCACTTACTGCAAAACCTCTTGCCAAGCATGCAAACGTGTGAGTGACTATTGAATGTTTACCATATACACACCTGAGAAGATTCTTCTCATAATTATATTAATCCATGGCTACTTGTTGCTACATTATTTCAGCTAGATATAATTTATAAGCCAAAAACCTGATTGGGTTGGGAAAACCCTCTTCCCAAACATGCAAACTTGAGACTATCAAGGTTTTAACTATAAAGCTTGGAATATTCCTCCTGCAAAATTTTTTGGACACCAAGATTGAAAATGATCTTGGATTCTCTTGGATTTGTTAATTAAGCTTATAGTCAAGATTTTATAGAGAAGAAATGTTCACAAACATTGGAAAACTCTAAGAAATAATTACAAACAAATATTCATGGAAAAATTCCCAAGGGTTTGGGCAATGTAATAGGCAATGGTAACTTTTACACCACATACCCATAATGGAAACACCTCAAGGTAGGGATTGGTATTTTGACAACCCATGGAAGGGTATGTGCATGATCAAGATGGGCCAAAAAGTGGCAATATGATGGGTATTTGTAGGGTATGTGGCTAACGACTTTTTTTTTACCCAAATTTGATGAAATGAAAAGGGTTTTTAAAGGAGATTCTCATATTTCCACCAATATAAATTATGCTTTACTTTGTATTTAATAAATAATTATTATTCATTTTCTATTTGAATTACTTAATTAAAGTCCTCATTGATAGGTCAGATTGAAAACATCTATAGCTTTCAAATGACATCACATTTTTTGAATCAAACATGCGGGCTCACCATTCTATGCTTCACATACTATAGGATCAAAAACAAAAAATTAAATTTCATGAATTTTGAAAAGATAAGGTGGTTAGGACATACAAGTTTTTATATTTTAAAAGTTGTAATAAAAAAATCATAATTAATTATTTACTTGGAAAAATTACAAAAAAAAATATGCATCAAATCTCGCATTACGAGTCCTCCTCTACTCTATTTCTAAAATCTTATAAAAAAAATATTATCATTTCATTTTCTGCTTAGGTGGTCGACGCATATTCCTGGCCTTTATTTTTTTCTCCGGAATTTTAGCACTAATCGTGATTGAAATTTCAAATTTTCAACAAATATATTTAAAACCTAGTAGTTTAGAAACTACATTCAATTTACTACAGATTCTATTCTTACATGTTTTTGAAATAATATAGATAACTTATTCAAATTTTTACATCAAGTTTCTTGACTTTGATTTTTCTGAATATTTTTCCACTTACGGGCCTATTTTTTCATGATGATCCTACACATACCTAGAACAAAGCCCACTTCTATATTCATCATGTGGGGATACCCAGAGGCATGCTAGAATGTAACTCTATTAAGGATCTAAGTTCAAACCCATGGTTTCCTTAAGTTCTGCACTAATTTTTAGCTTAACATTTTTGTCAAAGGGATATTCTAACAATAAAAACAAGATGAAGTTTTAAAGTGAAGGGCTAGGATCATACCTAGGAAGAATGATAAAATATAAAAAAACTAGGTGAAATGCTGCTAACAACACATTGAGTGTTAAAATTGGAAAAAATATGGCATCTAACATGCTGAGTGCAAATTACCCAATGAAGTGTTGAAACTAGAGAAAACACAACATCCAATATGTTGTGTGTGACACACAACAACAAACCAGGCTAGATACAAGCCCTGTGTTAATTTGAGGGAAGAGATACCCTAAGCTAAAGGATACCCTAGAAAGGGAGAGGTTTACCAATTTGAATAATTAAATTCTAGACAAAAACACCATGGAACAAAAAATGATATTAAACACTGGTGGTGCTCTAAATTTAATTCATGCTCAATGCACATTTTTCTCTTCATATTACAAGAAAATGTTGCATTGTTACCATGAGAGGTAGAATCTGGCCATGTGGGAGCACTCAAACCAAAGTTAAGGAGGTAATACCAGAGTACCCCTATCGTTGTTCCTAGGTTACTTTCAATGGAGCAGGCAATGGCTTCACTGATTTTAAGGTTTTTGCAAAAAGAAACAAACAAAGAATAAATTTGGTGTATAATTACTTACAGTCTGAATTTGGAAAAATACATTCAAATGATATTCCATTCATGATCAGTGGGTGAGGCACACTACTTCAAAGTATCTAGGTCTGTTAGCAACACCAAACTCTTCCAAAAACCCTCAAGAATAGTCTTACTAATTATCCTCCCATAGTCCATAAATGACAATTGCAGAATGGGTTTTCTATTATATGTAAAATTTGGTAGCAAAAACAAGGCACATAAACTTCCTTGCACAATGCTACTAGGTACTTGCACGTCCATGTGCCTTTCGCAAGAAAAACAAACAAAAAATTAGGAAAACCTGTGCAATACTTTGAGTTTTTTGTTTGTGTGAAGGTGGGTGGAGAGTAAACTTGGGTCTAGGTGAAGGTTTATGTGAAGGGGGATAAAGGATGAGTTGAGGTTGAATAATGTTAACATCCTGTAACAAGTAAGAGTCTTCATTGTCCTTGAAGGGCATGTTATCTTTGTTTTGGGTCATAATATCCTTCCTAGAAGGAGAGTTTTAGGAGAACAAAAAACCGCATGTTCATGAAAATTAAGGTTTGGTTCATCCAAAATAACTTCATCTCCACTAATGGAGTTTGAAAATGTTTGATTATTGATAGTGGGGAGGGGAGAAGAAGACTTTATTTGATTGTGGGTTGTTTCTAAGGTCTCATTCTCTTGAACAATATTATCTTCCCTACTAGGAGAGCTTGTAATATGTTCATCCAAGTTTGAGGTAGCTTCATCAAAAGTAAGGGAGATAGCAAAGGAAGGACCACTATGGTGTTCAAATATATTTTCCCAAATGGGAGGAGCATTAGGGAAGGGAGGATCAAGGGTGTCATGATTCTTAATAGGGATATCTTCTAACACCAACCTATCCTCGTTGCATTGAGGAGGGATATTAGGAGATGGACAAGGGGTGGGTGCATGAAGTTGGGTAGCAATTTCGTGGCCACTTTCTAAAAAAAGTTTGAAAATACTATAACGTGAGAGCATTATAACATGCTCGCATTATAGCACGTTAAAAGCAAAAAAAAAAGTGAAAGTTTTCAATTTCACTTTGACTATTTTCTTCTTCTACCCATAGCAAAAACCCCCAACTTTCACGCTCACATTCTAAGAGGAAGTATTGAGCACAAATCTTCAACAAGAGTTGCTATTTCTTTGCAAGGATGGTGCCATGACGATGAAGAGGTGGGAGAGGTAAGTATTGTTTGTTGTTTTTTTGAATTTCTTAGTTTTAGGTTGATTTTGTTAGTTTTAGGTTATATTTGATATATAAATTTTTGAATTTGTAGGAGATGCAAATGAACCCGCAAACCCACAAAATCCTCAATAAGAAGAGAAACCAAATCCTGAAGAACAAAATCATGAACAAGAAAATCAACCTCAACAACAACCTCCTCCACCAATCCCTCAACACCCTCCTGGCACTCAACAAAATTTAATGAGTGAGATTGAGAGCAACAAAAAACAAATTGAGGATTTTATTAGTAGGTTGAGTGATCCAAATGGTTCAACCATAGAAAAAATTTACCCTTTCAAATTCATTGAAGGTTATGTTAAAAATGTAGGATTCAATTAGCAAACAAATAACTAGATGGCAAGATAGGAGGTAGAAGCTAGAATATTATGGGAATAAATTATTATATAAAGATGTAAAAGATTTTAAAATTACAAAAGGTGATTTGTGCACATTATTCACTGACCCACAGTCAAATGCAAATCTTACCCTCAATGCGAAGAGGTTTCCTATTCATTGGTGCCACCACCAAGAGATTAGGAACCGTTTTTATGATAGGTGCTACATGGTCTTTGATGACTGACTATGCAACAATTGTGAAGTCCCCCAGTATTTTCGTAGGAAACTATACAATGAGTTCATATTGAACAAAATTCCAAATTATTTTGATATGAGGGGTTTCTAGGGGAGAGGTGGGGGGTTGGATTAGGATAGACCTGGTGCAAAGGCAGATCCTACGTGGCAAGGGAAACAAGTTCTCGCTAGGCTACCTCATGAGCACATTGTTATGCATTTCATCGCGAAGGAGAGTACCAATGTAGAGACATTGCAGGCATTCAACACTTTAACCCAAAGTGTCATCCATCATACTAGCCCTGTTATTCTACAATGCCATCGAGAGTCTTCGAGTGGTGGCCTTTGAACCCATGTTTGTCAATATTGCGGGGTGACTTGTTCATATGACCCCACCAACACTCAAGAGGCTATTGTAGAGGATCTGTATGTAGCTATAGAGAAGGAGAGGGTGGCTAACATTTTGCATGATGCATATGGAATTGATACTTAGGTAAAATTTAGCACGTTCATTGAATTTAATTCATTAAATTTTGATTTTGAAATGCAAGATTAACTAATTTAGTTTTATGATTTTAATAAAATTGTGGGGTCATAGTGTTGAGACTAGATACACCGGACCTCCACCTACTTATTTTTGCAGTACACCTATTGGTGGGGTATGTAACTAGTAAATAATTATAAATTTATTATATGTTAATAGCATTGTTTTAGAATGGTATTTAATATGCGATTTTGGATGTTGAATAGGCTAATATTGGAGGTTTCGAGGGAACACCTCCCAATGCCAGTGGATTTACTCAAACCTACATGCAGGTAATAGAATAAAGAGTTTAACTAATGGATTGTATTTAATAGATTTTTGTAGTTTATATTCCTTATGGGTTAGTTACGTTGCAGTACATCATTCAAACTCAAAGCATTACTTCACATTCCATAACTAATAACTAGATGTTGATAGATGACAAAATTTCAGCTATAATATAGTTGTTTATAAATTCAACATAAGCAATGATGCAATTTATTCACATGGAGGCATGTGCTTGCAAAGGTGCACCTGCACGACAAACTATAGATGCTTGGAAAAAATCTATGAAACCATAATAGTAAGCAATAGCATAGACAAGGTAGTTAGTAGTTTCAAAAATGTCTTGAAGAAATCTGATCTCATAGCGCGATGGAATTTCATTCATGCCATGGTTTACATTCGATGAGAGCTTCTTCAAAATGCTCACCACCTTTTCTATGATACCACATTTTTCATACATGTGCACCAAAGCATTTTATCAAACTAATCATGCTTCCTTGTTGTTATGGCTAAAAGCCTAAAATAGGTGCTTTCCAACAAACTATGGATGCTTGGAAAAATATCTATCAAACCATAATAGTAACCAATAATACCATAGAGAATGAAATGAACTTTTTGAAAAAATTCCTAAAAGAAATGCATTCTTATGGTGATGAAATGCCATGACGTGTATTTTTTTGTGATGGCATTCCATCACCACAAGACCCCATTTCTTTTGAGGCATTTTTTCAAACAGTTCAAGTTTCCTTCTCTATGCCACCACAGTTATTGTACATGTCTACGAAAGCATTTAATCAAATGATTCAACAACTTGCTACTATGGGTAAAAGCCTAAAAACACATCCTTTCGAACAAGATATGGATAGGGAAAATAGTAAGCATGATAATTAGAAATATATAGTTTAATAAGTACTCAAAATTTTGTTCATAAGATCTCATGCACTATAAGTCATGATGTGGATCGCTATTGTAACTTTTTTGTGATTCAATAATTTGTTGTATTATTTTTAGATGTTGGTTGTGGAGACACCTCCAAATGTTATGAGGGAAATGAATATTGGTGTTTCATCCGCTATACAATTCTCAATGGCTCTGACGGGCGAGGTATGAGGCAAATTACTAAATTTCAATTTACATTCATTGTTATAGATGTTAGTTCAAGTGAAAAATCAAACCAAATTATTGATTCATAGTCTAATTTCTATTTAGATGGTTTATATAGGGCTTGAGCATGCCTCAGAATCAGTGTGCGAATATTTACCTCATGGAGAGTGATCATGAGATGGCTGTAAATGATTTTTTTTTTAAATATATCATTTTTATAATGTAATTTTTATATATTAATGTCTTTACTTCTTATTATACAATAGTTAAAACTTCACCAAGAACTTAACACTAGTAGGAGGAGCAGCAGGAGCACTCCTCGAGTGCAGCAGAAACGAGTGACAAACCTATTGCCATCCAATCGACCAGCAAAGGGAAAGAATTTATTTTGAGAGCCCGAAGAGCAATGAATTTTGATTCAGGCCCTTTGTTGTATGCCTACATGGCGGTTTTGTACATATTTTTGTATTGGATATAGTTGACATTGTATGCCTATATGGCATTCTCGTAAGCCTATATGGCTATTTTGTACCTATATTTTATACTTATATTGACATATATTGATGTATGCCTACATGGCTATTTAGTTAATACAAATATTTCTTATCGATGGTGTCCATATTTGCATTATAAATCTATGTTTCAATAGATATGATTTACGTGTATTCAAGTGTATACTTTACAACTTATGTGTATTCTTTGTGACTTACGTGTATTCCAATGTATACTTTGCAACTTCGTGTTTTTCATGCATATGCCTTGTATTCATGCATATACTTTTGTATTAGGTGTGTATACTATGTAGTCATGTGTATACTTCAAGGCATATGTGTTTGTGACTACTTGTGCTTCCCTTATTCACATGCACATGCTTGACTTATTCACGTGTATACTTATTAATTGGTTAGCCATAACGTTGATCATTGTTGTCCTTCATGGTTTTTCTCGAATAAATTAATTGATTGATGGTAAATAACTGTATCTAAAAGCAAAAAACATGTTTTCAATTGGTATTCTATGAAATGATTGATAAAAAGATTCCAATATATTTAATCCTTTGATTGGAACAAGTCAATTAAGCAAAGGATACATAAGACTTTTCCTTTTAGATTAGCAATGCATGGAAGTTTCAAAAAGTATCCTTGATATTACAAAAATATATGTGTTTATACACTTCAATTGTGCACTCACCCTTTGGTTCTTTGAAAGAAAAATCTACCTATGCCATTGTTACACTGCATATGTAAACCATATTTTGTATTGTGGAGCTATATTAAGCTACCACTCAAGACCAATGTAACAATGATACAAAATAATGTTTGAGACTACAAGAAGAAATCAAAATGGCTAATGTACTAAACAAAGTCTTATGATTTATGAAGAAAACTGATAACTCTACTCAGTTGGCTTCTTTTTACAAAATCATACAAATTGAACCCTAGCATAAATACTCTTTATATCAAGTTACCACAATTCAAGTTTCAAAGATGAATATTTATCATGCATGTTTAAAATGACATTCAAGTTTATGGTGGTTTTATTGTTTATATGATGTTATGTGATATTGTAATCCTAAGTCATGCTTCTAGGCTGCATATATATTTATATTTTGTTTTTACATGATTTTTGTACCAACGAACTGAATCCCCCTCCAAAAAAATTTGGCCTAACCGTGAGACAAACCCCTAACCTAAACTGAGAACCTCAAAACCTATTCAAACACTCTTCATTTTTCCTACGCAAACTTAATTGACCACCAAATTATGTTTCCCCTTGACTTTACCCATGTTTACTCCCTCAAACCTCTCTTTTTCATTCAAAACCCCTGTTTTCCCAGCTAGGGCATGTCATGCCATAACATACTTTTGACCTCCCCTATCCTTCTAGACCTTTTGAACACATCAAACTCCA
>VDFB02270651.1:257247104-257404766 GCA_007258455.2 Sequoia sempervirens | reverse complement strand
TTGAGGATTTTGTGGGTTTGCGGGTTCATTTGCATCTCCTACAAATTCAAAAATTTATATATCAAATATAACCTAAAACTAACAAAATCAACCTAAAACTAAGAAATTCAAAAAAACAACAAACAATACTTACCTCTCCCACCTCTTCATCGTCATGGCACCATCCTTGCAAAGAAATAGCAACTCTTGTTGAAGATTTGTGCTCAATACTTCCTCTTAGAATGTGAGCGTGAAAGTTGGGGGTTTTTGCTATGGGTAGAAGAAGAAAATAGTCAAAGTGAAATTGAAAACTTTCACTTTTTTTTTTGCTTTTAACGTGCTATAATGCGAGCATGTTATAATGCTCTCACGTTATAGTATTTTCAAACTTTTTTTAGAAAGTGGCCACGAAATTGCTACCCAACTTCATGCACCCACCCCTTGTCCATCTCCTAATATCCCTCCTCAATGCAACGAGGATAGGTTGGTGTTAGAAGATATCCCTATTAAGAATCATGACACCCTTGATCCTCCCTTCCCTAATGCTCCTCCCATTTGGGAAAATATATTTGAACACCATAGTGGTCCTTCCTTTGCTATCTCCCTTACTTTTGATGAAGCTACCTCAAACTTGGATGAACATATTACAAGCTCTCCTAGTAGGGAAGATAATATTGTTCAAGAGAATGAGACCTTAGAAACAACCCACAATCAAATAAAGTCTTCTTCTCCCCTCCCCACTATCAATAATCAAACATTTTCAAACTCCATTAGTGGAGATGAAGTTATTTTGGATGAACCAAACCTTAATTTTCATGAACATGCGGTTTTTTGTTCTCCTAAAACTCTCCTTCTAGGAAGGATATTATGACCCAAAACAAAGATAACATGCCCTTCAAGGACAATGAAGACTCTTACTTGTTACAGGATGTTAACATTATTCAACCTCAACTCATCCTTTATCCCCCTTCACATAAACCTTCACCTAGACCCAAGTTTACTCTCCACCCACCTTCACACAAACAAAAAACTCAAAGTATTGCACAGGTTTTCCTAATTTTTTGTTTGTTTTTCTTGCGAAAGGCACATGGACGTGCAAGTACCTAGTAGCATTGTGCAAGGAAGTTTATGTGCCTTGTTTTTGCTACCAAATTTTACATATAATAGAAAACCCATTCTGCAATTGTCATTTATGGACTATGGGAGGATAATTAGTAAGACTATTCTTGAGGGTTTTTGGAAGAGTTTGGTGTTGCTAACAGACCTAGATACTTTGAAGTAGTGTGCCTCACCCACTGATCATGAATGGAATATCATTTGAATGTATTTTTCCAAATTCAGACTGTAAGTAATTATACACCAAATTTATTCTTTGTTTGTTTCTTTTTGCAAAAACCTTAAAATCAGTGAAGCCATTGCCTGCTCCATTGAAAGTAACCTAGGAACAACGATAGGGGTACTCTGGTATTACCTCCTTAACTTTGGTTTGAGTGCTCCCACATGGCCAGATTCTACCTCTCATGGTAACAATGCAACATTTTCTTGTAATATGAAGAGAAAAATGTGCATTGAGCATGAATTAAATTTAGAGCACCACCAGTGTTTAATATCATTTTTTGTTCCATGGTGTTTTTGTCTAGAATTTAATTATTCAAATTGGTAAACCTCTCCCTTTCTAGGGTATCCTTTAGCTTAGGGTATCTCTTCCCTCAAAGTAACACAGGGCTTGTATCTAGCCTGGTTTGTTGTTGTGTGTCACACACAACATATTGGATGTTGTGTTTTCTCTAGTTTCAACACTTCATTGGGTAATTTGCACTCAGCATGTTAGATGCCATATTTTGTCCAATTTTAACACTCAATGTGTTGTTAGCAGCATTTCACCTAGTTTTTTTATATTTTATCATTCTTCCTAGGTATGATCCTAGCCCTTCACTTTAAAACTTCATCTTGTTTTTACTGTTAGAATATCCCTTTGACAAAAATGTTAGGCTAAAAATTAGTGCAGAACTTAAGGAAACCATGGGTTTGAACTTAGATCCTTAATAGAGTTACATTCTAGCATGCCTCTGGGTATCCCCACATGATGAATATAGAAGTGGGCTTTGTTCTAGGTATGTGTAGGATCATCATGAAAAAATAGGCCCGTAAGTGGAAAAATATTCAGAAAAATCAAAGTCAAGAAACTTGATGTAAAAATTTGAATAAGTTATCTATATTATTTCAAAAACATGTAAGAATAGAATCTGTAGTAAATTGAATGTAGTTTCTAAACTACTAGGTTTTAAATATATTTGTTGAAAATTTGAAATTTCAATGCAGTAGTACTTAAATTTCAAAGAAAAAATAAGTAGGTGTCTGTCTGACCACCCTAACCACAATGAAATGATAATATTTTTTTATAAGATTTTAGACATAAATAGAGGACTCATTTCTGGATGTGATACATATTTTTTTGTAATTTTTTTCCAAGTAAATAATTAATTATGATTTTTTTATTAAATTTTTTTAAAAATATAAAAACTTGTATGTCTAACCACCTTATCTTTTTCAAAACTTCATGAAATTCATTTTTTCTTTTTCTAATTCTATAGTATGCGAAGCATAGAATGTGACACATTTTTTCAGATTCAAAAAATGTGATGTCGTTTGAAAGCTATAGATGTTTTTCAATCGGGACTTTAGTCATAATTCAAATGGAAAATGAATAATAATTATTTATTAAATACAAAGTAAAGCATAATTTATATTGGTGGAAAGTTGAGAATCTCCTTTAAAAACCCTTTTCATTTCATCAAATTTGGGTAAAAAAAAAGTCGTCAACCACATACCCTACAAATACCCATCATATTGCCACTTTTTGGCCCATCCTAATCATGCACATACCCTTCCATGGGTTGTCAAAAGACAAATCCCTACCTTGAGGTGTTTCCATTATGGGTTTGTGGTGTAAAAGTTACCATTGCCTATTACATTGCCCAAACCCTTGGGAATTTTTCCATGAATATTTGTTTGTAATTATTTCTTAGAGTTTTGCAGTGTTTGTGAACATTTCTTCTCTAGAAAATCTTGACTATAAGCTTAATTAACAAATCCAAGAGAATCCAAGATCATTTTCAATCTTGGTGTCTAGAAAAATTTGTAGGATGAATATCCCAAGCTTTATAGTTAAAACCTTGATAGTCTCAAGTTTGCATGTTTGGGAAGAGGGTTTTCCCATCCCAATCAGGTTTTCGGCTTATAAATTATATCTAGTTGAAATAATGTAGCAACAAGTAGCCATAAATTAATCTAATTACGAGAAGAATCTTCTCAGGTGTGTAGATGGTAAACATTCAATAGTCACTCACACATTTGCATGCTTGGCAAGAGGTTTTGCAGTAAGTGAGTTAGTTGTTGGCTTAGAAATTATATCTTTTAGTGATTATATAACTTTAAGTAGAGACATTGAGTTATATTTTATTTAATGGTGATTATAGTCATACTTAGGAAATATGACCTTATATTGCACACATGGTTCTATTGTCAATTGGATTCATCCACTTGTTCTCAATATTATCTTGGTTAGGCTAAAGGTTGCAAATGTCTTTTTGCAATTCCATGTGCCCTTCACCAAAAGAAAAGAAAAAACATTAGGAAAACTTGTGTAATACTTTTCACTCTTCCCTTGATTAAACAAGCTCTTCAAAATTATTCCTACAAAAATATAAACCCTTGGGAAATTAGCCCTTGGCCAACGGGGAGGGAGATAAATCATGAATTCTTATGCAACAAAAAAAAACCAAAAAAACACATTGGCTTAACATTGAATATAATTCTTCACTCAGCTCCCAATGCACAAACTAGTATTCCTTTTTCTCATTCAAAAACATTAGTCTTGAACTTGCATGTTGTCATTCCATTTTTACATCTAAATCTCTATCCCATGTGGCTATGAATATATCACAAGTGCTTGTCTTTGTTGGCTACTATGTTATTAATTTAGAGACTGATAGTTTAGTTCTTTTCTAGCTAGTGAAGGCATGCACTTGTTATTTATGCATGGTTGCACGAGGCAAAGACTTAGGTGTGGAAAAAGAATGGAAGATTGATATGCATTGTCATTCAAAGAAGCAAATTATATGGAACACTATTTGGGAAGTTCTCAGACAATGTTGGTGGGTAGCTTATAATAATAAGCAAACCTACTATATAATGGTAGGTAGAAACAAACATTTGATAAAAAGGGAAGGGTGGGAGAAACTTCACCAACTTTTATGATGAGTTGGTTAATCATTGTGCAATAGAGGTTTTGCATGTTTTTTTATGAAATTCAATGTTTTAAGTACAAGTGTGTAAAAAATAAAAGAATTGATTTTGCTTAAGTGACAACTATCCAGTGGTGCAAAATAATCAATTGAGGTGTCAAGTAAGGTTGTTCTAAATTGAAGAGAATGAAAAAGCAAAAAAAATCATGAAAAAATCAACATCGGACATTATGACTACAAAGCAAGAAGAAAACAACTTTTCTACCCACAAGTCTACACACAAAATTGACAATGGTATGTAATTTTTTTGTAACAAGCCCATTGTTCTACTCCAAAGAATTTTCTATGTTTTAACTACAAGTGAAAATAATTCACAATGCCATCACATAGTGTAGACATTTAAAAATGTCTCAATGGATCACATTGGCTAACTAACATCATTTCATCTTAAAACACATCATTTTTTGCTTAATTGATTAAATTAGCCTAGCTATTTAATTAATTGCCTCATTTTCATCTACTAATCTAATTGACCTAATTAGGTTAATTCATCCCCTTTCATGCTAACATTTCATCTTATTAAATTAAATACATCAAGTTACTTAATTTAAATCCCTAAATCCTCTTATTTAATTAAATAACCCTAAGATATTTAATTAAATGTCATACCACCTTCCCATTTTTATTAAATCATTTTATTTAATGAATATTGTCTAAATCCCCCAATTTGCATAAGTGAAACTTAATTTAATTATCAAATTACTAATAAATCTAATCACCCCCACTTGCAAAGGAATATTCCAAGGGAATATTCCTCTTTTGTACATTCCTCCACAAGGAATATTCTCATCTAGAATATTCCTTCCCCATATTAAAATTGGGTTTTAATTAACAAAATATCTATTTCCCTCACCCATGAGAATATCCTAAAGAATATTCTCTTTCTTCACTCATTTGAAAAAAAAAGAATAAATTCTTCCTTATAAAAAACTCACAAAACTTCATGTGCAAGTTAACTCAAAACTTCATGTGTAAGTTAACTCAAAACTTCTTGTCCAAGTTAACTTGTGACCTCTTGTATAGGTTAAAAGTGTGTTTGTTTGAAAGAATGAGAATCCTTGATTAAATCTCATCATTGATTCTCATCCCTTGATGAGAATCCATGATACATCCCTCCATCTTTCCTTTTTTACCATTGACTAGCTTTTTCAATCTCAGCCCTTCATTTTTCATTTACTTTCCTATAAATAAAGCACTATTTGGAGACAAATGGATCTATATTTTAAAATCAAACTTATGTTGTTAAAATCATTTGCACTTGCACTCACATTTAACATCATTTTAGCTTTATTTACTTTCATGTTAGCTTAGCTTACATTAATGGCTCCCATGATAACACAGGTGCATACATTTAGCATATATTATAATTAGAATTTTAATCTTTTGAAGCTTGCATACATCCATATTGATCATCTTAGCATATATCATGTTAATTTATCATTTAAATAATGTTTTATCACATATCTCTCATCAGTTTCATCAACTCTCTTCAATAGAATCGATTGAAACAAGCTCATTATCCAAGGGATTGGGAAAGGGTCACCATTCCACATCCATGCAACACCGCTCTCCCAATAGAATAAGTTTCAAAATCTTAGAAATTAGAGGATTTTCAAGTTTTCATGATTTAGAATGCTACTTTTAATGGCTTCTTTGTCTTTATTTACAGTGAATGATATTATTGGGATTGATGCTTAGTGGGTTAAATATGCCTAAAATTTGTATGGATTGGGTGTACTTAACCTATACTATGTCATTGGTCACATCCTAACACTAGAAGGAGGGTATGAACTAATCAATCTGACAAATTTCTATTTAGATTTTTTTGTTCATTGTGTTTGTAGATACAACGATGCTTTTTTAGGATAACTAGGTTTTGCAAGTTGGATGATAAAATTTGAAGTGTTCAAAAGCATTCTCATCTTTGAATCTTATAATTGTAACAAGTGTTTGATGTTTTTGGGGAAATTATAGCCCATCTATCATGCTTTTCTTTTTATTCTTTAAGACCACACTAATTTTCATTGGGGTTTAAAAAGAACACTCAAACGGGACTAAAATTGAACCCTCATTTCATCATTTTATTCTGGGCTTAAAATTGAACAAGGCAACTTAACATTTCATTTGGTGCATAAAATGAAGTCATCTTAGCTTTAGGGGTTAAAATTAACAAGTTTTTGTTGTGTTTTGATTTACATCTTTGTTATTGAATGTGTATGCAATTCTCTCATGCCACTCAGTGATTTTGAGAAACAAAAACATTCCTTAACACTTTGTATAATCACCAACATATTTTCAAATTGGATTAAAAATGAACCCCTTACTAGTGTAGGGAAAAGGAATGGTGTGTGTTCTCTCCTTGTTTCATGCAAACTAGGATGATCGAACTATAGATGTACTTCCTTGCTATTGTTTATCTTTTGAGGGCCTACCTCCCTATTTTGAAAGGAGGGAACGACCCAAGCGGAAACAAGCTAAATCCAAGCTCTTTCAAGTCACTATATAAATAATGTGTTTGTAATGAAAGTCATAAACAACAGGTGCAGATGCATCATATCGACAAGTGTCACCCTTAGTATCGTGTGATAGGTCAAAATATCTTCTTAGGAAGAAACTGGGATGCCTCTCAATTCTCCAGAATCTTGAGCTAATCTTGCCATGTGTATGGCCACCTTGAACAAAATCCCTTATTACGAACAAATTGTTTAGAAGCCAAAAACCTTTATTCTTGTTGGTATAGGAATGTTCGTTCTAAAGCCACCCCACATATGTACTATTCATTTTTGAAAAAAAAATCCTTAGGATCTTTGGATCTTTAGAATTTTGATAGTTGGTGGTCCCAAGAAGTTTGTGCCATTGAGGGGAGTCAGTGTTGTTGAATCTCTAATTGTTTGCATTGTCTTAGTATTTGGAGAAATTCAAGTGGGAATTTAGTAATTAGTATCTTTTGAGCCTAGGATGGTAAATGCTTGTGAGTCAATTTAATACTTTGCTTGGTTCCAAAACATTACAAACAAACATTCACAATCTTTTCAAACTTTCAAGCCCTTTGCTCTAAAGTATGGATACCTCTTGAAATAACCTTGATATTAATGCTTGTCTCAAGGATTTCTATCCTTATAGATCTATAAATATATTGACTTATATCTCAATCCATACTTCCCAAAGTAAACATAAGCAACTATGGCTTCAACCTCATGATTTTCAGAAAATGGACCTTGTGAAATTTATGATGTTTTTGACATAAACATTTAGTTTGAAAACTTAATCAAGACAAGTGTTTGTGGTAAAAATAAACTCACTTAAGCAAGATAAATTGACTAAATTGAACCCCACATGACCATTTGGAGTTCGATCGCTTCCATTGAACAACTCAGCCTTATGCCCACTATCATACAAGGAAAACATTACAAACATTGAGTCAAAATTCATTGAGTTATATTGTCAAAATTATTGAGTTCCATTATCCAAATTCTTTGAATTCTATTATCAAAATCATTTGAGTCCTATTTTACCAAAATCATTGATTCCTTAGGGTTTGATCACTTTAGAGGTATAACATGTTTCTCACTACATTGGTCTTGGAAAATAAAAGGTTCATTCTAGGTCAACATCAGGTCAAACATTTCATCCATCCTTCATCATATTTCATCTTTCACTTCACCAAACTTTGAAAACTTTGAAAACTTTTCAAAACACCAACACTTTGAACTTAGACATCTATCAAACCAACCCCTAACTTTGATACTTTGTATGTGAAATGAATACTTTTTCATGCATTTGGTTAAGCTAGTTATCATCTTTGGACTAGTTTATCTTGAAGGTCATGAGTCTACCCTAAATATTCTCAAGTTCATAAACATCCTTTATCCAAACATCAAACATCAAACTCAACTTAAGTCATAAGTGTTGTCCCAAATCCTTTGTAAAGATCACTTACCCCCTATCATTCGACTTTTCATCTCCCATTCTCACCATTGCTCCAAAATGACTTAGAGTGTCCCCTCTACCTAGATTTGAGTCAATTGGATAGTTCAAATATTACAAATCTCAACATAACTATCCCATAGCTGACCCAAAAATTTTGGTAAAAATATGATCACAACACAAGAGAATCATGGAGAAAATAAAAGTCTCATCTACCATTAGTGATACCAACCCTCAAGAATTTGATCCACAGGATCATTCCACCCCCACACAAAAAATACAAGATCTAATAGGACCATATGAGGTAGAATATGTCACAAACAACCCACTTCAACTTACTAAAGAGGAACTCCTTGAGTATGAACAAAATCATCCCACTTTTCTTGCACAAAATTTGACACTAGGGTTAACCCAATCTATGATTCAACCAAATCCACCATTCGTGCCAAGTCAACCATTAACATCTAGTCTTGCAACTAGGCTAGGAACCAACCTTGGTCTCACTTCATGTCTAGGAACTATTGATGGCATTTTTTATGCACTTCTCAACACAGGCAGTGCGTAGATGCACTACCTCTCTTGAAAGACAATCTTCCACAATCAGATTGCAGAACACTCTCCCAAGGTCTTTAATGTCAGGTCTTGACAGTGCTTGGAATATCTTAGTTGTTTGATGTGATTTTGCTGGAATCACAAGGCGGACTTACAGATGAGTTACAAAGCATGGGAAGTTGGATCTGCAAATGGAGTTCTTAAGATGGGAGAGTTGTTGTGCATTTGTTGTAGGTTCAAATAGCAGTCTTGAACTCCATTTTTATCATTGGATTTAGCTTTAAAATGTGCAATGAACCTTAGCATAGGTCACTATTAAAAAAAAGGAAAAAGGGAAGGGGAGAGAGGAAGTTCCTGGATCTAAAACTATGAATGAACAATGATCATGGAGGCTGCTACAATAGACAAACTCCCTAAAACTAAGTTTTTCTTGACCAAGAGAACCTACAGCTACACAAAACTAGTGCAATCTCCTAAGGTCTACTGATTTTCAAATTGCACATGCACATCATGAACATGCAATCGAACTAAGTTGTAGCAATGGAATAAAGAAGCCCAGGATAACTTTACACAATAGTTTGTCATCAACAAGTGCTAAAAGTATGGGCTGAAAGTTCAAATACCATAACAACAATTTCCATTATCACTTCCATTCAAAAAACTAACACTAAAACTAACATGGAAGGTAGAACCATGCATACATAAAGAGCAAACTCAAAAGGAACACCCATAAATCATGCAATGCTGCTTTCTATTGCTGCAGAATGTTTTTACATCAATTCTCCAACCCTTACAAATGAGGGGCAAGCCCCTATTTATAGTTTTCCAAAGCCAAAATGAATGGCTAGGATCAATTTCCAATGAATGGCCCAAATTTGTTTACAATAGGGTTTCACCTACCCCACAATATTCAGCAATTAAAAATACATTCCTTGTCTTTTCCCTGTTTTGTCATCTAGTGCTCAGGTGCTGTAGCAATTTTGTCATTTAGCTGATTGCCCTTTTCACTGTAGCAGAAACTACCTGAAAGTTGCCTTCTTACTTGATGTGTTTGTAGTGTTCTTCCTTGGATCAAACGAGTCCATTGACGATTGGCATCAATAGATTGGTTGCCCCTGATTCGGGTGGACAGCTACCTTATGCTTTCTTCAAGGCCAACCCCTTGCATTTTTGTTGTTTGCCTCCTTGGCACATGCCTTCTTCTAATGTTGATCCTGTTGGTGGGTGCTAGTGGGAGAGGCAATCATGAAATGAATGGTGACAGGAGTTATGTGCATTCCTGGTTTAGCTTTCTCAATGGGTCTCCTAACAGACGTGTAGGCTCCTTGAATCCTACGTACATGAAACGTCGTAAGCGATTTCATACATAAATCAAGGAAAACATTAATCAAATCTTGCAAAAACCTTGTTAGATTCATCCATACATCATCAAAAGATCATAATATTCAAATTTGGAACTCATTTGGATCAATTTAAGAGCATCTGGAGGTCCAAGGCCAGAAAGCCGTTAGGAGATGGCTGTTTGAAAAGTCCAAACAGAAATGGAGTTCCGGGGACGGAACTCTGGGGTTCGAGGCTCGGAGGGTCTGAGGGCGGCCCCAGTTTTAAGTTATTGGGCCCAGAGGGTCGGGATGCCATGGTGCTTTCACCGTCCGAGACAGCGATCGTCAAATGGAAGTTTAGAGGGGGCGGCCCGGTAGACGGGACCCAACTCCTTGGCTGGATGGTAGATTTCATTGTGAGTCTCACGGCAATCAGGAAGGCGGAGCCCGAAACTCGAAAGGGCAGGAAAGATTTTCCATTTTTCCTTGGTGGAAATGGGACGGAGTCCCGGATGGCAGAGCCCAGCGTGGTCGAGGGCGTTTGGTGTACACGGGCTCCCCAGCGGTGAGTGGAGGTTCGGGACCTGGGGGTAGAGGGATGTTAAGCGTTCGCTGTCCGCAACGACGAAGACCACGTAGAATCCCGGGGACAGAAGTCCAAGAACCAGGACCCGACGAACCGAAGGGCAGTCGGGAAGTTTCGCCAGCAGATGATAGTTGGGAGGGCAGAATCCGAGGACCAGGAGGACGGGACCCTTACGCCATCAGAGAATAGCGGGAGAGGAGCGAAAATCCAGACGTGGAATCCCAGAGGCCCAGGCCCGGGAGGTCAAGACAGAGGTCGCCATCACCTTCAAAACTCAAGCTCGGAACGCCAGACGGAGAACCGCCAGCGGAATTCCAAGGTTGCGGGCCTGGGGAATGAGGGAGCTGTTTGAAGTTTTTGGTTTCTCGCTAAGTCCCAGCCGATGAAGGGAGCATCTGGGTCCGAGGGGTGCGAATTCCCTTGCAAAGAATGGCCACGCGGGGATAAAGCTCTGGATCGATCCTGAGGGAACCATGGGTTTTGTTCTTTATGCCATGCTTCATTATTCACATGTCACTTTAATCGTTTTTGTTCATTTTAAGCCCTAGAAACCATGAAAACATTGTTCGGGAGGGTGAACGAAGAACCTACCTCGAACACTCATTGTGGGGAGGTGTGGAATCTACTCACGATCGGTGAAGTGATGGTGAGGGAAATGAGCGTGAAGGTCTTGAAGACGGTGGGCTCCTCTAGCAAGTTCTCTGATCACTCTCTACAACACTGACAAGTGAGAATGACAGGCTTTAACCTCATATTTATACTCCCACCGCCATTAATGGTCACAATAAATGCAAGTACGACGAGCAATTGGGTCGGTGGATTTTGAATTAGCGGACGGCGGCAGGAGATCAGGGGTCCGGTGACCAGGAAGGCACAGGACAACAGTCGTTTGACATGTTTAGCTCAGAAATCCCTAGCAGCAAAGGGGAGGTTGGGGCCTGAAGGGCGGAGCTCTGCTAGAGGTCTGCCATCAGGAATGGCGAAACACTCATAGAACCCCGGAAGCAAAAGTCTGGGTTCCCAGGCCCGAAAGGTCTGAAAGTAGCTGAGACTTCGCAAACTCTCATCAGTCGGAGAATGAGGGTCTAGACCCCAGGGTCCGGGAAGGTGCAACCCATCCGCCATTGGGAACGGCAGACACGATAGGGAAACCTGGTGAGGGAAACTCGAAGGGCCAGGCCCGGCAAGGCCCGAGGCCGCTAGCAGAGGAAAACTACTAGAGAGTCTCCGTGAGGCACCAGATCTTGACAAAATTAAAGGGGGAGGGGTGGTCAACTTATAGTGAGACTTTAAAGGAATGTTGACCTCCTGGGACACCAAAATGTGGCACACAAAATGAGGTGGTGATAAAAATTACCTGATAAGGCGAAAGAAAAGAGGGTCCCCATTCCGAACGGGGCATGTGTGCTGAGGGCACAACAAATGGCAACTCGCTGGGGAAATGCTCTAGAGCATTTTGATGACAAATTGGAATCATGAACCCAGAATCTCTAGTTCTGACCTTCATGCTAGGGAAAACAAACCAGATGCCCAACCAAAGGATCAAAACCATTAGCCAACCCAACCTTCAGTATGCTAAAAATCCAAGTGTGTGCAATTGTGTTAATTCCCATCCTTCAGTTGCTACAGGAACCCAAGCTCTGTCAAGTTAAGCTACGTAGTTTATTCCAACTCCAAAAGCATCCAGGACATTGCCTCGCTGCTAGTCAAGCATCCATAGCCCTGACGAGGTTGTCGTTGTGATTCTCCCGAACATTGCTCTACTACCGGTTGGGCGTCCATAGCCCCGGTAGAGTTGCTCGGATACCCCCGAAAAGTTGAATTTTCTCTTTCTTTTAATTTTCAATGTTTTCTTTCTTTCTTTCTTTCTTTTCTCTTTTCAACTCTTTTATTTCAACCTGCAAGCATTGAAGCTCGCACTCAGGGCTGAGAATCACAGTGGCACTGGAGCAGAATTTTAGATTTTTCACTTAACTAGACTTCACAAAGGGCCCTATAGTGACCGTCGAATTCTTAAGATGTGTAAGGGTTGTAAGATTTCAAAATACGTCAGAGTCAGGCTAAACCAACAACTTATCCTCTTTGAATCAAACACCCAGATCACTTGACACTAACAGAAGACCTTCACCGTCCACTCTGAAAACTTGATTAGAGTTTGACAAAGAAATATGTAGAACAACCCCAAACAATAAGTATGGTTGTTGTGCGCACAGATGTGCCCAGCTAAAAGCAGAGGGACCCCGAGCAAAGCAGTAGCAAAGTGAAAGAAAACAAAAAGAAAACAACCAACAAAGTAAGCAACCCACACACACCAACTAACCTAAGGAAAGCAAGAAAGTGGAGTATTTATAGGAAACCTATACTACTCAAAATGAGCTATGTACAAAGATATTTACAAAGTACTATGTTCAGGTAGGGCGAGCCAACATTAACTTTCATTGGATTTCGCAGTGTATGCACAAGCAAACGGGCGATTATTATCGTTCTTAACCATGCAAACTTATCTTTATATTCAAAAAAAGAAAGTTCAACATTGCAGCACTCAAGTTCAATCACGTCATCATAAAAAATCAGCAATTGAGGAGGCTTGTTGAACCCATGGTTAATCCATAAACATGTTCGTTTTCCCTCATTCCCATAATCAAAATAATAAGTGCAGTTATGAGAAATAATAGGAGCAAGGAAGGATAAAACCTGGATGTCGTCACATGGAGGTGGTAGCATTGGATAGTCGAGAGCAAGCACAACATCCTTGATCATTGCATTGGCAGCCTCGGGCGGGCACGGTGGAGGGTGTAGCACTTCAGACATTAAGCTATCATAAGGCTGGGAGGACAGGGTAATAGACAGCTCTTCCAATCCACCAATGGGACCTACAACCTCCACTGGTTGTTCCTTGAGGAAGTACACCTCATCTTCCTGGGTTTCCATTGCCCAAAACTCTTGATTGTTGTCTTCAAGGGGCAGCATGTTGTCCCATCTCCTTCCCCAAGTATCAACCTCTTTTTTATGATGTTCAATGTCATGGGATAATGAAATGGACAAAGCTGCCCTATTGCAGCTCCCTGAATGTGAAGGAGGATCGACAACAATCATGGCAGAAGGGCTCCAAGTTGCATCTTGTAGTCGGTCGAGTGCTTCATCTCTGTTAGTAGCTATCTCAGCACCTCCGCCTTTGTCTTCTTCTTTTTTCTATTCATGCATCTCATCATGACGTTCACTCATTTCCTCTTGCTCACTATCGCTGTAAATGGAGAAGGATCTCCTCTCCCAATCTGGAAACTCTAGTGCATCACTGTTTGGGGGCTCAAGGAGTATGTATTCATCGCTACCGTCTTCTGGGATGTGCTCTTCCTTGACATGAGCATACCTCCGTAGTGCAGCTCCCAATGGAAAGAAGTCATCAATTGACAGAACCTCATCAAGGGGACCAAAATTCACTATGCAATCTCCCTCCAAAAACTTACCAAAAGGCCCACCGTTCATAGTATGCAAATGCTCTTCGAGAGGAAATTCTTGATGACTGGTGGACAACATTCCTGTTTGATCTAATTCATCACTCAGAGGTCTAAGACTATATTGTTGTCCTTATATTGTTGTCCCAACATCCTCTTGAGGTTTTCCTTCAGCTAAGCCATCACTTGATTCAGACTTTTAGTCTTCTTCTTCGATATGGGCAGCAAGTAGAGGAGGTCGGGTACTTGGTTGCCTTGCTTGTTCTTTGACTTTCTTAATGGCTTCTTGGCACAGTTCACATGTGAACTCTGAGTGTGATGAATCATGAAGTCTGCACCAATTCGGTAGCAACAACACCTCCAAGTCCACTTGGTATTTCAGCTCTGACCAATCCTTTGCTAGTCTGGAGATGAGTTGGTCATATATTTCCACTATCGGGTCCTCATCATCATTGGAAAAAGAAGCTTGATGGTAGACAACCATGGCAAGTGGTTGTTTCCACTCCCCCAAATCTTCATTTTTAGATTCTTGATCACTGTCATTGACGAAGGAGAGGTTTTCTTATCTGATTTCACTTATACCTTTGTCAATATTTTTTGCTGCTCCAATGTTGTCAACCTTTTCTTCTTCCTGTTCTTCAACATCTTCATGGGCTGTCCCAGCATGCACGGCTGTAGAATTCATTGGTTCATCGTCACTTACCAATTGCTCTTCTTCTAGAGTGGAGGACTGCTCTTCTTCGATGGAGGGGAAGCCTACTGAACTGGTTACAATCAAATTTTCATCAATGCACTTTTCTGCCCCAAGACTTCCAGCTCCTCCCTCTTGGTTTTCATTTTCTATGTCTATTGTCCCAACACCAACTTGTGTCCAACTAGTTGGTTTGTCTTCAAGGTGTTGTCCTACAGATGTTGACAGCTCTTCTGCCTCATGGGATGACTTCTCCTCATTGAGAGTTGGCTGCTCCAACTTGTTTGAACAACCCTTGGCTTGAGAAATGATGTTGTCACATGATGGACACATAAATTCTGAATGTGGTGCATTGTGAAATCTACACCAACTTTCCATTAGTACTTCCTCCAATCTTGGTCCATCCTTGCTGCTCAAATGTTCCTGGATCAGCTCCTTAAATGCATTGGCTGCCATGGTTTGCAATTCTTCCTGTGGGTCTTCGGGGGCCAAGGGCTGGTATATTTCCCAAAAGGGAATTTCTCCCTGCAATACACTTTTGATTCTGCTCAAGAATGTGAGACATCCCAACTTGTTGTGCCTATGAGTGCAATGGATCTAACATCTATCTACCAATGCAAATTGCTGCAATGGCTTCTTCAGTCTCTTATTCAAATCTGCATGCAGTTGAGTGATGTTAATTTGTGCGTGCTACTCCATTTTGACTTAGCTTCTACTTGCCTTCATAATTTTCTGATTTTTAGCATTGAAAGAGATCTCCCTATCTCATATTTCTTCTTTGGAAGTGTTCTTTTCAAATTACAACTTTCAGCTTTGTAGCCTCAACATGTCGGCCCTCCTTCTAGCGCCAGTTTTGTTAATGGCGTTAGGAGGAGGAGGGCATAAAATGAATCACTTCCAATCTTCAACCTTGTATTCCCAACGTGTTAGCCCTCCTTCTAGTGTCAGTTTTGTTGATGGCGTTAGGAGGAGGAGGGCATAAAATGAATCACTTCCAACCTTCAACCTTGTATTCCCAACGATTCAGCCCTCCTTCTAGCGCCAGTTCTGTTGATGGCGTTAGGAGGATGAGGGCATAAAATGAATCACTTCCAACCTTCAACCTTGTATTCCCAACGTGTCAGCCCTCCTTCTAGCGCCAGTTCTGTTGATGGCATTTTTTATGCACTTCTCAACACAGGCAGTGCATAGATGCACTACCTCTCTTGAAAGACAATCTTCCACAATTAGATTGCAGAACACTATCCCAAGGTCTCTAATGTCAGGTCTTGACAGTGCTTGGAATATCTCAGTTGTTTGATGTGATTTTGCTGGAATTACAAGGCGCACTTACAGATGAGTTACAAAGCATGGGAAGTTGGATCTGCAAATGGAGTTCTTAAGATGGGAGAGTTGTTGTGCATTTGTTGTAGGTTCAAACAAGTCTTGAACTCCATTTTTATCATTGGATTTAGCTTTACAATGTGCAATAAACCTTAGCATAGGTCACTATTAAAAAAAAGGAAAAAGGGTGGGGGAGAGAGGAAGTTCCTGGATCTAAAACTATGAATGAACAGTAATCATGGAGGCTACTACAGTAGACAAACTCCCTAAAACTAAGTTTTGCTTGACCAAGAGAACCTACAGCTACACAAAACCAATGCAATCTCCTAAGGTCTATTGATTTTCAAATTGCACATGCACATCATGAACATGCAATTGAACTAAGTTGTAGCAATGGAATAAAGAAGCCCAGGATAACTTTACACATCAGTTTTTCATCAACAAGTGCTGAATGTATGGGCTGAAAGTTCATCAAATACCATAACAACAATTTCCATTATCACTTCCATTCAAAAAACTAACACTAAAACTAACATGGAAGGTAGAACCATGCATACATAAAGAGAAAACTCAAAAGGAACACCCATAAATCATGCAATGCTGCTTTCTATTGCTGCAGAATGTTTTTACATCAATTCTCCAACCCTTACAAATGAGGGGCAAGCCCCTATTTATAGTTTTCCAAAGCCCAAATGAATGGCTAGGATCAATTTACAACGAATGGCCCAAATTTGTTTACAATAGGGTTTCACCTACCCCACAATATTCAGCAATTAAAAATACATTCCTTATCTTTTCCCTGTTTTGTCATCTAGTGCTCAGGTGTTGTAGTAGTTTTGTCATTTAGCTAATTTCCATTTTCACTATAGCAGAAACTGCCTGAAAGTTGCCTTCTTACTTGATGTGTTTGTAGTGTTCTTCCTTGGATCAAACGAGTCCATTAACGATTGGCATCAATAGATTGGTTGCCCCTGATTCAGGTGGACAGCTACCTTATGCTTTCTTCAAGGCCACCCCCTTGCATTTTTTTCCTTGGCCTCCTTGGCACATGCCTTCTTCTAACGCCAATCCTATTGGTGGGTGCTAGCAGGAGAGGCGATCATGAAATGAATGGTGACAGGAATTATGCATATTCCTAGTTCAACTTTCTCGATGGGTCTCCTGACAGACATGCAGGCTCCTTGAATCCTGCGTACATGAAACATCGTAAGTCCTTTCATACATAAATCAAGGAAAACGTTAGTCAAATCTTGCAAAAACCTTGTTAGATTCATCCATGCATCATCAAAAGATCATAATATTCAAATTTGGAACTCATTTGGATCAATTTAAGAGCATCCGGAGGTCCAAGGCTGGAAAGCCGTCAGGAGATGGCTGTTTGAAAAGTCCAAATAGAAATAGAGTTCCAGGGATGGAACTCCGGGGTCCGGGGCCCGGAGGGTCCGAGGGCGGCCCCAGTTTTAAGTTATCAGGCCTAGAGGGTTGGGATGCCGTGGTGCTTTTGCCGTCCAAGACGGCGATCGTCAAACAAAAGTCCGAAGGGGGCGGCCCGACAGACCAGACCCGACTCCTCGACTGGATGGTAGATTTCATTGTGAGTCTCACGGTGATCGGGAAGGCGGAGCCCGGAACTCAGAAGGGCGGGCAAGATTTTCCATTTTTCCTCAGCGAAAATGGGATGAAGTCCCAGATGGCGAAGCCTGGCACGGTCAAGGGCGTTCAGTGTACGCGAGCTCCCCAGTGGTGAGTCGAGGTTCGAGACCCAAGGGCGAAGGGATGTTAGGCATTCGTCGTCCGCAACGACGAAGACCACGTAGAATCCTGGGGACAGAAGTCCGAGAAGTGCGACCCGGAAAACTGAAGGGCGGTTGGGAAGTTTCGCTAGCAGACGATGGTTGGGAGGGCAGAATCTGAGGGCCGGGAGGATGGGACCCTTAGGCCGTCAAAGAACGGTGGGAGAGGAGAGGAAATCCGGACACCAAATCCTGGAGGCCCAGGCCCGGGAGGTCAAGACGGAGGCCGCCGTCACCTTCAAAACTCAAGCTCGGAACGCCAGACGGTGAACCACTAGCGGAAGTCCGAGGTTGCAGGCCTGGGGAATGAGGGAGCTGTTTGAAGTTTCTGGTTTCTCGCTAAGTCCCAGCCGGCAAAGGGAGCGTCTGGGCTCGAGGGGCGCGAATGCCCCTGCGAAGGATGGCCGCGTGGGGATAAAGCTCTAGATCGATCCCGAGGGAACCATGGGTGCTTTCTCATATTTTGAGGACATGGGTTTTGTTCTTTATGCCATGCTTCATTATTCACATGTCCCTTTAATTATTTTTGTTCATTTTAAGCCCTAGAAACCATGAAAACATTGTTCGGGAGGGTGAACGGAGAACCTACCTCGAACACTCGATGCGGGGAGGTGTGGAATCTACTCACAATCGGTGAAGTGACGGCGAGGGTGATGAGCATGAAGGTTCTAAAGATGGTGGGCTCCTCTAGCAAGTTCTCTGATCACTCTCTACAACACTGACAAGTGAGAATGACAGGCTTGAACCTCATATTTATACTCCCACCACCATTAATGGTCACAATAAATGCAGGTACAACAAGCAATTGGGTCGGTGGATTTTGAATTCGCGGACGGCAGAGGGAGATCTGGGGTCTGGCGATTGGGAAGGCACAGGAAAATGGCTGTTTGACATTATTAGCTCAAAAATCCCCGGCGGAAAAGGCGAGGTCGGGGCTCGGAGGGCGGATCTCTGCCAGAGGTCCACCGTCAGGAACGATGGAACACTCACGGAACCTCGGAAGCAGAAGTCCAGGTTCCTGGGCCCGGAAGGTCCGAAAGCAGCCGAGACTTCACAAACTTTCATCGGTCGGAGAACGAGGGTTCAGACCCCAGGGTCTGGGAAGGCACAACCCATCCACCATCGGGAACGGCGGACACGACAGGGAAACTCGGTGAGGGAAACCCGAAGGGCTGGGCCCGGCAGGGCCCAAGGCCGCTGGCAGAGGCAAACTGCCAGAGAGTCTCCGCGAGGCACCAGATCTTGACAAAATTAAAGGGGGAGGGGTGGTCAAATTATAGTGAGACTTTAAAGGAACGTTGACCACCCGGGACACCAAAATGTGGCATGCAAAATGAGGCGGTGACAAAAATGACCCGACAAGCTAAAAGAAAAGAGGGTCCCCGTTCTGAACGGGGCATGTGTGCTAAGGGCACAACAGGAACAAACACAACTTTGGTTATTCACAACATGGCCATTCCATTAAACACCAAACTTCCCCAAAACACAAGTTGGACACCAACATTTGGAAAACCAATTACATTCCATGATGCCACAAGAACCTCGACATTTCGAGTGCAACCATCTTCATCCATCATCACAAATACCCCAAGTATGCCTAATGATACGCAAGGTAATGTGAACCAAGTGCCTCATGTAGAACAACAAGGGAAAGTTAACACTCTCATGCAAAGTCAAACCTTGAAAATTAGTTCCAAAAACCCCATTGACACATCAAAAAAAGTGGTTACCCAAGCTACTCAAGTCAATCCATCATCCACATCAAACCCATCTATCATTGACCCAAATCAAAACAACACCTTGGTTAAGAATCCCATCAACCAAGGTAATACCTTGATCCCACCTCAAATGCAACAAGGGAAACCCCTTCAGTCAAGGGAACCCTTTCAATTAGTTCCAAGGTATTAATGTGTCATTACCATATCATGCAAAATAAAACGACACCTCAATCTTACATTCCTCCATCCCAATCCACTATCTTGCAAGGGATGTTAAACTAGGAAAACCCCTAACCTCTCATAAACTATCCACAACCTACACAAAAACATCAACACCCAAAACCTATTGTAGATGTCCCAACCACTAATTGATCCTACATTCCAATCACATGCCTTAGCTTTACAACAAGCACAACATGCTTACTAGCATGCTATCCAACAACAACAGCAAGAAGTAGTCTTAGTTTCACAAAAACAACAAGAACAACATTCTTACCAGCAAGCAATCCGACAACAACGACAATAGCAAGTAGCCTTAGCAACACAACAATAACAACAAGAACAACAAAAAGAAACCCTAGCAATACAATAACAACAACAACATCAAGCATCCTTATTAGCTTAGCAATAGCAACAAGCTCAACAATATTCCCAAAAACAATAATTACTCACACAACAATAATAAGGTTTATACTATAACCCTCAACAAAACATCTTCAACCCAAACACATTAGGAACATATACACCTACACCACCATACACCCCATACAACACTTTATCATATCAGAATCCCACATACACCTCATCTGTCATCCCAACATATGTCCCTCCTCCAAACCCACAAGACGATCTAGCATCACAACTTACGACGTTATCACAACAAATGCATGTTCTTCAGATGTGCAAGACAAAGAAGCCCCATACACAGAACTAATGTCCATATCCATTCAATCAAAACATCACAATGGTACCATTCCCTCCTAGTTTTGAAATCCCCAAATTCGATAAATACAAAGGGAGAGGAAATCCTATGGATCATGTTAAGGAGTTCAATGTCATGTGTATGGAGGTTGCCTATAATGATTCTTATTTAATGTGCCTCTTCCCTTGAAGTTTAATAGGTCCTTCCATGGATTGGTTTTCACAATTACCTCAAGGCATCAAAAACTTTCAAGAAATCATTGATAGATTCATAGATTACTTCTCCTTCAATCTTGACATGGATGTGATTTTAGAAGAGTTATACACACTCAAGCAAAACAAAGGAGAAGCTTTTGCCAATTTCTTGCAATGATGGGGGCAAAAAGCTAGTAAAAGCAAGTGGACCATTCCTAACAAACAATAAGTGGGGATTATCATAGAAAATGTTGATCCAGATCTATCCTTCCACTTGAAGATGCAATGCATTACCTCTTGTGATGAGCTTGTCCCTAGAGCCCTTAACACAAGTTTTAACAAAAAGCCCCACTATTGGGCCAAGAACAAAAATGTCACTAGTAATGGTGTTGTTGATGCAAAGGTGGTCTTAACTTCTCCTAGACAAGAAAACACCCAAACCATGAACACACAACAACCATACATTTCACCATCAAACAATCAAACAATAATCAATGCTACAAACACTCAACATGGAAAAAAAAGAAAAAATAGTGCTCCTAAGCAACAATTCACTCCCTTAGGGGAACCTATGGAGGATGTGTTGAAGTAATTGATACAGTTTAACCTTATCACAATCCTATATTTTTCAAACTATCAAGAGCCACGAGTCAAACCTCGTAGCTATAGAGATGATCATTTTTGCGAATTTCACCAATAGAAAGGTCATAACACACAAAATTGTCTTACACTAAAAAATCTAATAGAAGATCTTATTAAACAAGGAGACATTCATGTCGATCAAAAATTGAGGAATGAAAATTTGAAAATTTACACAAACCCTATGCCTAACCATACAAAAGCAAAAGATTCCCAAAAGGCATCAACCTCAAAAAATGTAAACCATACACATGATACCACAAGCGGACATACTTATTCATCACAACATGAGGAATCAGACATGTATCAAGATACTATTTTGAAACAAAGTCCAAACCCATCAATAGTGTTTAGCACTATTTTATACTGTAATGACATCAAGTGGATGTTAGATTGTGATATCTCTCCCACATATGGCTCAATGATTAGGCATGTTGAAGAAATTCCAAATGAGCAAGAAATATCCCTTATTGCACCCACACTCACAAAATGTTGTGAACAGTATTTTTTCGATGATATATCATCCACCCAAGGATCATGTCAAGAGAAGGCTCTTGAGGAGAATGAAAGATACTCTGAATCGAGTGAGGATCAAGAACCCCTATCCCTAGAATTTCACCAAGAACTAAGGAGCATCTTCCAAACCAATTTAAACTCAAAATATGTCCCCAATATCACTCCTGAGATGTTTCTTTTTGATGGACACATAGATGTTCTTCATCCAAAACATGATTATACCATTCTTAGTATTCCTACACAAGAGCAAGAAATGGTTGATGTTCTTGATTTTTACAGTGATTGTGCATCATCAACATCTTTTGAGTCAAAATCAACTTCTTGTGAAGTAGTATCAACAAAAAACGATGTTGTGGACATGAAACAAGTATCCCTTTTTGCTTGCTTGATATTGGAATAATTAATGAAAAATTGGACTTAATGAGGACTTGATTTAGTGTTTTGAGGTGTTTTACACATACACATTAGATCTTGGATCCTTGAAAACTAAATAAAATTCATTTATCGATGTCTTGTAAAGGTGTTGTAAAGTGTTATAAAATACTTTCACACGTTTCTAGACTAATGTACCTATCTTTCCCTAATTTGATATTATAAAATGTACTTAATTGCATTATTACATCTATTTATAAGGCTTGTAAATTAAACCTAATTCTAATCTAGTGTTGTAATGTGTTTCACACATTCACATTGGATGTTGTGTCTTTCTAGGTTATGTGGATCTCATTTTAATGATGCAACCTAGCCCTAATTACCCTTTTCACCATCATTAATAGGTCCCTATGGCCCCATATCATGCATCCCAAGGCTTAATTTGATCAAAGACCTAATAAAATCATCATATAAACATATTTTCTTCATTCTCAGACAATCCAACTAGAAAAAGAGCCCCTATGGGACCAATTCTCCCATCTATGTAGGACTAAGTCACCCAGCTTGGTGACTTAGTCCCATTTGGGCTATTTTTGAGGTTCAAGTGGGAAAAAATGGATTTTAAGTTTAATTTCCTTCATGTTGGTATAGGGGATCAAATTAATGAGAAAATTAGGTGTATTTTCGATAAATACAAGCTTCTAAACCCTAATTCATTATCATCTTAACTCACCATCATTCGTTCATCATTCATCATGTCCTCAAGTCAAGCAAGCTAGGGTTTTAGCATTCTAAGACATTCAGGGGCAGATTCTTCATCTATTATTACAAAAGGTCAGATAAATCATCATGGAAAGTCTCTAACTCCATTGTTTCATGCTTCATTACATTATTTCTCCATTTTGGTTTAATTTCCTAAAAAGGGGTTTGACTAAGGCAAACCCCCATGCCCTAACATTCAATATTTCTCTCTCTTTCCTTGTGTGTTTGCAAATTTAAGTACTTTGAGGGGTTAGAAATTATTGAAAGATAGATCAAATTTTTTTTGAAGACATCTCCTTGTCAACTAAGTCAAAATATCCACAAAAAGTCACTCATAGGCCTGAATTTGACAGTTTCAGAACCAAACACCTAGAGGAGCAGAAAGTACAGATTAAGGGCTTCCATTTCCACTTTCAAATTTTTAGAAAATCCAAAGTGGACCAGGTCACCATCAGTGGAAACTTAGTCCCACTATACCTATTTTTCATAGTTTTTTGTAATTATGGATACCCATTTGGCTGAAACGGGCTCTGGTATAGTTTTCCAGATTTGGGACTAAGTCACCTAGAATGGCGTAAGTGTCCTAGTAGGCCAAATTTTTACGATCAGTAGCATTTCCAGTCTCCATTATAGTCTACAAAACATTTCCAAGTGCATGCTTTCTATTTTTATTTTATGTTTTGTTCTATTTGCATTTTTATTCATCTGTCTAGGTCATTTTGCATATCATAATGTGTTTTCAAACAACTTGCATTTCTTAGGTTTTACATTAATAAGCCATGTCCTTTATCAATTTATTCATTTAGGCATTGCATCTAGGCTTATTTCATCCATACTTGCATTATTTTTGAGTGGGGACATTGCCCATTTTGGCCCATCTCTCTCCATTTAGTGAAAAACACTAGAAGTGCAAGCAAGCCATTGGGTGCCAAAATATTTGTCCACAAATGTCATATAACCAGAGCAAATAGTTCACATTCCTAAACAACAGGAATCCATATCAATCTCATGTGTTCATGACATGTCATATTCAGTGGCTATGGATCAGAGGATACATTATCAAGGCAAAGGATTAAGTATTGATAATACCTTCACAACACCGGGGGAAATCTTGTCTATATCAAACATCAACATCTAGGGCACAAAGAATCCTTATGATGAAAATACTATCAACACTACAACTAGTCGTATCATGAGTTAGAATTCACCCATCATCTCATACACAAACTGGGACAAACGTAAAAAGAAGAATTCCTATCAAAGCAAGGCGAAAACCATCAAAGAAAATGAAGCAGTGAAGAAAAACGGACATGTCAAGTACAAATGGATATCGAAGAAAAATAAAGAAAATCATCCCTCCAAAAATCCATTATTCAAAGAAACTATGGGGAAAAATAAAAAAGGGAAGTGTATCCATCAAAAGAGTCCTCAAATACAAAAGCAGGCTTCTTAAGCAAGGAACAAAGTATATCGAGTGGTTGGTCCTAATTCCATGAAAAACCTCCATCCCCATCAATCATTGCTCATCTTCCCAAGTTTGGAGAGTCAAAGGTTCCAAACCATCAACTAATACATCTCATATTCTTTTATACATGACACTATACACTACATTCACAATACCCAATTCTCACATTGACTGTGTGTTAGCAGCTACTCTTCATCATAAGGATTATGAAGGCACTTTATCATGATGTGCGCACATAGACAAGGTTAATTCTGCTATCCACAAGGTAGATCCAAGTTTTTTAAGGTTGAATTCAAGTGCTCATATCTTAGCAAAGCAGATTCTTTAGGAAGGATATCACTGGCACATTATAACAATGGCCTCCACATTAGTACCACCTGGTGGTTCAACATGAGGGTAAATTTTCCAAAAATCAAGAAAATTATAGTAAAAATAAAAATCATCCTCTAGTGAAAACCACTACGGTGGCACTTTGGGCAAGTACAATGATGAAACCCTGGCAAACAGGTTTCATGAGTAGAATCGTGTATCTATATGATCCTTCTCCAACATAAGCATCTCATCCTTGTCATGATAAATCCAATGTTCCCTCCATCCATGCAATCCAACTTTTATCCATATATTCTAGTTTATCTTGATCTTGACAAAGATTCAACATATACTTTAACTCTAATCATGTCCAAATTTTGACAAGCTCTTTACCATTTTATCTCATTAAGTCCCATATCCTATATCTAGCACAATAAAACTCTGTTGAACTCTTCACATATACATTACCTATCTTCGTTATCCATTATATTATGAAGAATTGCTAGACACTGGAGGCAAGTTATTGCACTCTTGTTTTCAAATAACTTTTGATCCATGTCTTATGTCTCACAATGTGACATCAACATCATGATCTAGGTATCGTTTGCCTCAAATCTCATCAAAAATCCCAAAAACACTTGCAAAATCCATTAAAATCCAAAAACATTCAAAATATTATATAGCTAAAAACTAAACACATTCAAAAATTTGTAAATTCAAAATCCAAAACATCCAAATGACATCAAAATCCCTAAAAAGGTCGAACATCGAAAATCCAAAAACAATATCTTGTTATTGAACTAGGGTCTTTGAGCTTGAACATAGGCAAGGTCATCATTGATGTGCCCCTGAGACACCCTAGGTCAATCCTTTAGGAGTTTGTCATAATAAACTGGAATTCCATCAACTGTTCATATCTCATCTTCAATAAGTCATGTCAGCCGAACTACATGGTCTTTGTGTGTGTAACATAGGCAAGGCTTATCTTTGATCAACCCCCAAGGCCCCTAGGATAGGTCTTTTAGGTTAGGTTCTTGTTCAATACTCAAAAAGGCCAAAAACATTCAAAAAAATGAAAAAGCCTTAAAATTTTGTAAAATATCGAAAAACCCCTAAAAATTTAGATAACAAAAATCCCAAAAACATTTGAAAACTCATAAAATACAAAAACACTCTGAAAACATTCAAAAGATCTAAACAACATCAAAAATCTAGAGAAAACCCTAAACAACCTTAAATAACCAAAAACCAAAACATTCACATAAACTTTCAAAAAGACCAAAAACAACCTCAAAAACATTTTCAAAATACCAAAAACATTGAAATATTCTAAAAAAATCCAAAACGATCCATCCCATTTTTCTTTCACTCACAATAAAATTTTCCCATAATAAATCAATTTTCCCCTTCAACCTTTGGAAAAAAAAATAAAAAACAAGTGTCGCAAGTCGTAAAGTGAGACCCTAAGTGTCACAATCTAAAGTCTAGATCATAGTTAAGTGAGTCAATGGAGTTTATTAATGAATTTTCAAACACCCCATCCTAATCAAACCCCCTGATCAACATGTCCTAGGGTGTACCCTTCCTACGATGGGAATTAGTATTAGAAATCACCTTAGCTAAATTAAACTAGTAGGAGATATAGATAATGTTCAGTAACTATTTTTCTTTGATTTTTTCTTATGATTTATCTTAATGACCCATTATGAGGACCTCTTGATGATGTCTCAATTATTTAGAGAGAAAGGAATGGGGCATCGATCGTTATCTTTCATTTTTTGTGCTTGTGGGTATTCTTATAAAATAATCTTGGTGGATACTTGCTTAGTTGTGTGTAGGAAAGTTGTTTGGAGTATATTGTTGACTATTGTGTATGTTTTGGTCTGCTATATTCTAAATCTTCTAACTTACATTGCAACAAGGTATTCATATGTCAAGGTGTGAACAAGAACTATCCTATCTATTTGCAAAATCAAAATCCATTACAATAGATACAACGCCATCCTGGTTATCAATACCTCGATCCATCGTGTCTATGTGTTATATCAAAAATAAGGAATGACAAAAAATCCCAATCCTAAGATATGAGCAATCATCATGCATGTCTCGTCACCATAATCTAATAAAGTATTTGTGGATCATGGACTTGTTGGACTTTTTGAATCAAGCTAAAAATGAATGGTCAAAATTCATTCATTTTCATTCTTCTACTTCTATTTATCTTATCTTCTTATTCTTCTATCTTTACTAGCATTTCTATCCAAGCATCAAATCTATGTGAAATACATCAAAATATACATGAGGCTACCCATAGTCAATGACTCTCTATACATCATGATATCTATCTACATCAACATCTAAGCTTTCCAGGAACTATTTTTCATCCTTTTTTACCAACAAACCCTCTTCTGCTAGGGCACAATGGGGCATCTATATTATCTTCAGTTCAACAATTTGAAAAGTTGTAGCTCTTTGATTCAAAGGCAACCTGAAATCTCAAGAATCTCAAGCATAACTATGATTTTCACCTATCGTGAGCTCGATTGGAATACTTTATTCCTTGATTAATCTCTTGAGGGGGAAACAAACCATCTTTTGATCATATTGATATCAAATCATCTAACGGACTTTGTTCCTAGCCTTGCTAGCAAATCTTGATCAAATTATCAAATCAATCATCATTGGGATATATCTTTCCCTATCAATCCTTGTGTTATTCAAAAAAATACTTGCATTGTTGTGAATCCTCAACAATGTTATTAGTTAATCAATTAGATCAATCAAATTTAGCTTGGCTATCAACATCTCAAAGAGATCATTGATATTCATTTCTCCACCGTCATCATCATCAAAATCAACATCGAAATCAACATTAGTCTTTGAACCAATACAATGATTACATTGCTTCAAAGAGGGGAAAAATTTAGACACTTAAAAATGTCTCGATGGATCAGATTAGCTAACTAACATCATTTTGTCCTAAAACCCATCCTCTTTTCACTTAATTGATTAAATTAGCCTTGCTATTTAATTCATTGCCTCATTTTCATCTATTAATCTAATTGACCTAATTAGGTTAATTCAGCCCCTTCCATGCTAAAATTTCATCTTATTAAATTAAATACATCAAGTTATTTAATTTAAATCCCTAATTCATCTTATTTAATTAAATAACTCTAAGTTATTTAATTAAATATCATATCACCTTCTCCTTTTCATTAAATCATTTTATTTAATGAATATTGTCTAAACCCCTAATTTGCATAATTGAAACTTTATTTAATTATCAAATTACTAATAAATCTAACCCCCCCACTTGCAAAGGAATATTCCTCTTTTACACATTCCTCCAAAAGGAATATTCCCATGGAAATTTCCTTTCCCTTTTGCACATTAAAATTGGGTTTTAATTAACTAAATATCTATTTCCCTCACCCATGAGAATATCCTAAAGAATATTCTCTTTCTTCACTCATTTGAAAAAAAGGAATATTCTTCCTTATAACAAACTCACAAAAATTCATGTGCAAGTTAACTCAAAACTTCATGTGTAAGTTAACTCAAAACTTCTTGTGCAAGTTAACTTGTGCCCTCTTGTACAGGTTAAAAGTGTGTTTGTTTGAAGGAATGAGAACCCTTGATTAAATCTCATCATTGATTATCATCCCTTGATGAGAATCCATGATCCATCCCTCCATCTTTCCTTTTTTATCATTGATTAGCTTTTTCAATCTCAGCCCTTCATTTTTCATTTACTTTCCTATAAATAAAGAACTATTTGGAGACAAATGGATCTATATTTTAACATCAAACTTATGTTGTTAAAATCATTTTCACTTGCACTCACATTTAACATCATTTTAGCTTTATTTACTTTCATGTTAGCTTAGCTTACATTAATGGCTTCCATGATAACACAGGTGCATACATTTAGCATATATTATAATTAGAATTTTAGTCTTCTGAAGCTTGCATACATCCATATTGATCATCTTAGCATATATCATGTTAATTTAGCATTTAAATAATGTTTTATCACATATCTCTCATCAGTTTCATCAACTCTCTTCAATAGAATCGATTGAAACAAGCTCATTATCCAAGGGATTGGGAAAGGGTCACCATTCCACATTCATGCAACACTGCTCTCCCAATAGAATAAGTTTCAAAATCTTAGAAATTAGAGGTTTTTCAAGTTTTCATGATTTAGAATGCTACTTTTAATGGCTTCTTTGTCTTTATTTACAGTGAATGATATTATTGGGATTGATGCTTAGTGGGTTAAATATGCCTAAAATTTGTATGGATTGGGTGTACTTAACCTATACTATGTCATTGGTCACATCCTAACACTAGAAGGAGGGTATGAACTAATCAATCTGACAAATTTCTATTTAGATTTTTGTGTTCCTTGTGTTTGTAGATACAACGATGCTTTTTTAGGATAACTAGGTTTTGCAAGTTGGACGATAAAAGTTGAAGTGTTCAAAAGCATTCTCTTCTTTGAATCTTATAATTGTAACAAGTGTTTGATTTCAAGAGTATATAACAACCAACCTACTCAGGTAATCCCACCTATGGCTCCAATCAAATAGTAATTCACAAATTCAAGTAATCAACTTAATCATATAGGTTAACCTAATCCTTAGTTTACCCTATTCCCTAGATAATACTAGTAACCAACAATCAATCCAATCATGTAGGTTATTCTCATCCTATGTGCTTTAAAAAATATATATCAAACAATCAACCCAACCGAGTAGGTTATTCTCAATCTAGGGTTTCAATCAATAATCAAGTAAATCAATTATCTAATGATCATTCTAGCATAGAATAACAATTAGGTTCACATGATGTCACATCCTATCAATGATGACACATCATTCATACCACTACTATTGTTGTGATGCTAGTATTATTTTTCTCAAGGTTTTTCCTAGCTTTATAAGTTAACAAATTCAAGTTATTCCAAAGACATCATTATGTTCTACGTTTCACATTTTACTCTTCGCACATATAGTATATACTAACTTCATAAATTCTAAATAGAAAAACATAATATAAAATCCCATATAGGGTATATAAAAGAATTAACCTAGTAGATAGGTTCCATAAAAACAAGTAATATCCAAGAACATTCAAGCATCACAAAAGCATTCCAAAGTCAAACAAAGCATAAGAGAGTAAGATACAACATGCCTATAAGTATGTAAACCTCCAAATCAATCTAGCTCATTTCCAATCCTAGCCTCCTCAGCAGCTTGTAGCTTGGCATAAAATCACTTCCACTCTTCCCAAATACTCTCACAAAATATCTCACTAAAACTCTTGCTAATCTCCCTCTAAAACTCTCTCACAAAACTCAAAAGAAAAGAGAAACTCTTAGAAAATAATAGTAGTATGTTGATATACGTCCCTTTGAGGTAAAGAATGCCTCTATTTATACACAAAAATCATCATCTATAGGCTATAATCAAGGTAGATGAATTGACACTTCTCAACTTGCATGATTCGACTGAGCTTGTTAAACAAAAGGTGGCAGAATTCAAACTTAATACTCAACAAAATAGAACAAGGGGTCACATCATTCAAAGAAAACAAGAATGAATTTTAGATATGCAAGGAAACTAATCAAACAGATCAACTCTATTCATGCTAGCTTTTACTTGACTTATTCTCCAATTTACTTTGGTTTCCATCACTAGACAAAGCTTACAAAATAGGCTTCTAATGTGATGCAGTTATTCATAATTTGGTGCCACATATACTTCTTACATGCTTTTTGTGTTTGAAAATTTATGACCAATTCAAATATTTTAAATGTATTTCAAATAGCTTTCAATACTCTTGACCAAGTCTTATATCTTTTCCCACGCGCCCTCCATTATATTGTGTTTCATTTGCAAGCTTGGTAACTCATAATAAATGTCTATAGTGCTTCCTTAGTGCACGATTCCCATGCTTCAAACTATGTATTGGTTGCTATGTTAATATAGGCTATGCCTTGTATTTCATACATGTTGGTCAAAGGCATAGTTCGTTGGCGTTATGCGTTGGCTATTCTCCCTTAATAAGTGCAGGTTACTACACTTTGACTACTATCTAAAGAAGGCAACACTCATTTATATATAAACGTAGGTTATTTAGATCACCCAATGTGCTATATAATGCGCTTAGTATATGTATCACGTGCTTTTAACATATATCTAGTGTTTCCATGCTTTATATTATATTATATATAATATGTATACATATATACACAATATTTCATGTATATTTTTATGTATATAGATTTTTTCATCAACTCATATGTTTCTCAAAAACATCATTCAATATTCGAATGTATAAACTCATATTATCATAATTCATGACTTGATAATGCATGTGTATATATACATATACACACATATTAATATGCTTGTATGGATGCCTCCATTTCCATCAATACATACATGCACATTAATATATATATATATATACATGAAGTGCATATATATTTATAACTCATCAATTAGTAAATACACATGAACTCACACACACACCAAAGTGACTCAACCAAATCACAATCAATCAAGAAACCAGAGAATAAAACCAAAGTCATCCAATTCATGAAAAAAACCTATCTCAATCAAGGATGACTACCCAACTATTCCAATAATTCAAGACTATGACCAAAGAAACTTATCTATTTCATGGACTAACACAACTCAAGTAGACCAAACTGGAATATGTGTATGTGTGATAGCTCAATATTGGCTTATTAAGGGTTACCAGACCAAATCCTTCTCATAAGTGATACTTCCCCTCCCTTCTGGAGGTGTGAAAATATACCTGCATCCAACTTGGCACATTTACAATGGTAGTTAGATGTTCACATGAAATCCACTTGAATCATCAAAGCATTAATGTATTCAAATTATAATACAAATTCATTTTATTGGATTTCATCAATATAATCATCATTACTCCTTCAAAGTAATAACATCTTAATACTTATTTCAGTAGTCATTCATTTGTCAAACATATCAAAATCATGATTTACATTTATCAACTATTTACTCATGATGGTAAAAGTAACACAGTAACAAAAAGATAGGGCGTGACATTTTTCCCATTCATTTCTATTCACATTTCACTAATTTGCTTTGCTTGCTATGGTTTATATTTTGTAGTTTATAGAGATAAAATTTCAATCTTTTTTTATTGTTGTTGTGATGATTTTTAAATTCATGAAAAAAGTGGGACTGATGTATATTATTTACTCATATGTATTAATCATACAACCCAAAAAATGTACTATATAAGTTGGGATTTTTCAGTTTGCACATTTCATACTCTGAAACATGGAATTCCTACTACTTTTTGGGAGAGCTCTCAAGGTACTCCATTTCATTTTCCTTTTATCATACACAAGACAACTAATGGTTAGATTCTAATTCAATGGAGCAATAACTGAAGGCAGTCTATTTAAAGACTAATTGTTTGATTATAATTAAAAATAGAACTAATTCATTGAAAAATAGGTATTTCAAAAACTAGATATCATGCTTTAATTGTTACATGCTTACTATCTTTCTCTCAAATCCTTCTCAAGTTTTGAATTTATTTTAATATATTTAATTTATATTCTCATAATTATATTCATCTAGATAGCTATTTTTGAAAGTATTCTTTGTTCAATTTGAATTTCATCTCAAGAAAGTTTTGGTATAGTCAACTTGAGTTCTCTAACAACAACAATTGGTTCAAATGATCTAGTAGATCTAGAAGCAACAGTAGGAGAGCCAGTATTAACAGTTGTTGATTTTATTGATTTAGTTGCATATTGTCCAAATATAGAGGTTCCTAATGTAAATCTTAATCTTATGACCACTCACAGGTCAATGATTAGCCTGTAGCCCCTACTGTCTCCATATTTCTTGTTAGCTAGTCCACTGTCATTAATGAAAATTTGTACCAAAATTTTTTATAGAATCTTCTTATTTATGCATCTCCAAAAAAAAAAAATTAAGTATAGTGCTAGGAATTGCACACTCAGTGTGTTCATCCAAGCATAAGAAACTTTTGACACATTTTAATTTCTTATGTTAATGTTTTGTTGCTTGAATTCACTTGCCTTTGATAGGTAGGTGATTTCTAGGAGTGATCAAATTCTAGGAATGAGACAAAGTTACATATATATTTGGAATTAAGTCTTATTTTTCATATAGAAATACATTTCTCCTTAATATTGAAAGGCATTGTTAGACAGTTCATAATTCCAAGAGCTTATCTACATGATCAAAATTAAAAAAAAATATACACGATCAATCTACTTTGAGAGCTTTATATGACCTTGTACTATGAAATTCAATGAATTTTAATTTTTTGTTTAGGTCTTTCTTTTTTAAATTGAAAAATTTGTACATCCCCCTTCATTAGTGGGCCAATGTCACTTGAATTCTTCTAGGATTTACATTAACTATCTAGCAAGAAATAATGCTAAATTTTAATTTGTGTTATTGGTAGATTAGATTTATATACTTAATGCATGTTCTTACATTAAAATATAAGTTTTGGTTCATATGCAACATGGCTCATATGAGCGTGTGATCAATACAAAGAAGCATGTGCCACTGATGCATGAACTAATTTGGAAATGCACATAACCTCCACTGTCCTCGCATTATCATATACATAATTCATATTTTCCATTTGGTTTTTGTAGTAATTGAGATCCACACATTCTTTGAGAAAATAATATTTATTTTTTGTTCATGGTATTTGACATGATTTGTAGAACATGAAGCAGAAAGTCAACAACAAACTCATATATCATATAGTTGAATTGTTGTTGGCTTTTAAGATAGATTTTTGTTCTTTGCATTCCTATTTTTAATTTGTTACTAATACTATTGTTGTGTGGAGACTTAATGTAAATGATGCTAATTTTAGAAAATAAAAGATATTCATTGTATATTTGTTACAACTTACAATGAGTTCTTTAAAGTACTTCCTTCAGTAAATCCTTGTAACTAGTTTGAGATGTGATCACTTTTTCTAAGTTTTTATCTTAGTTTAAGTGCATAATTTGAAAGTGGGGGCTGATTTGATTAAGCATGCGCTTTTTTGGATTTGTCATTCGAGGTCACAGGCTCTTTTTTGGTTAGATTCTTGTGATGGTCACCCACCTATTCTCTCTACTTTTCCTCACCTCCAATCTCTTTCTGATGTTTTTACTATGGTTTTCTGGGATATCATTCAGCATTATAAGGTTGCACAACATTGTGGATCAGTTGTAAGATTTCATTGGAAGCATCCTTCTGAGTGGCTACCTGGGGGGTCTGAGGAGGATAGGTGTGAGCTAGCTTAGCTTATAGCTTCCCATGCTTGTAATTCTTTGAGGGGACCTAATTTCTTGGCTTGGGATGGTTCTAATTTGTTCAATAAGTACTCTATGTTTTTCGGTTATAAGTAGCTTGGTAGGTAATTGTTTGGGGATATTGAGGTCCCTTAGTGGATGCAAGTTTGGCACAAGTTGTCATGGCCCAAGTGCAATTTCTTCATGTGGTTAGTTGCTCAAAATCGGTGTCTTACTTGGGATAATTTATGTAAGCATGGTTTCCAAGGCCCTTCAATGTGTGTTTTGTGTTGTAACTGTGAGTAGAGTGTCTCTCATCTCTTCTTCCAATGTTCCTATGCTAGGGAGATTTGGCATTTTTGGAGGGTGTGGGATATGCCTTGTTGGCATGTTTCCTCTTTGGCTGAGTTTGTGGATTGGTGGGGTAGGGCCCTTGTTTCTACTTCCTTTCTTCAAGTTGCTTGGACTCTTGGCCCATCCTTTATTATCTGGAACCTTTGGTTGGAGAGGAATCATCGGATTTTTCAGGATGTGATGTTAGTGGCCCCTCGCTTGTGTAAGGAAAGCTAGATGTGGAAACAACTCTCCTAATGTCAAAACCTTAGGGAAGAATGCAGAGACTCTTTTAAATTTTACAATTACAGTCCAATTAAGATGCACTTGAAACAGATAACAAAAATAGAGAAATATACACACACATATGAACACTAGATTTATGTGGGAAAACCCTTATGGGAGAAAAACCCACCACACCAAGAGAAGTCACTTTGTATTACAGTAACAAATAATTACATATAGAGTTCTGACTTATCTTTCTGATGCCAGATTACAACAGCTTTCACAATGATCAATCTTGTATAGGGACCTTCAAGTTACAGTCTACACAGAATAGAATTCATCCTCTAATCATACAATCACATAGCAATCCGTCGATCCATCCAACCGATCACAAACTACGATCACAAAGTATAACCATGTCACCCCTGGCTATTGAGCTTCCTCACAAAACTGCCACAATGGTCCAACTGCTAGCGGTTCCCATTCGGCTCCTCTGATTGGTCCATGAGACACCACGTAGGATGGTCACCTTTCAGTCAAAGGAATTCAAACTTTGTTGGCATATTGGTGAGACACTAACAGTGTCTCCCCGATGCCACAAAGTCTTCACTATCGATATCGGAAAGAGTCTTCCTTATCACCAAGACGTTTTACTGAGCTTCAAATGCTACATCGACTTTAGTTTTCTATCAGCAAGACATACTACTCTCACCAAGACCTCCCACCGAGTCTCCTTATGTTACACCGGAGCATCCATCAGTTGGCAAGACTCATTGCTTTCTCCAGAACATCCCATCGAAGTCTCAAGGTTACTCTGAAGTGTTCAACTATCACCAAGACATATCGCTATCATTGAGACATCCCACCGAAGGTTCAAAGTTACTATGAAGTGATAAGCCATTGGCAAGACTCTACCACTATCGCTGAGACATTACTCTGAATACTCACAAGTCATACCGAGCACCACTAGTCGCCAGGAGTCACACCGAGAGTAAACTATAACATCAGCGAGACATTAACACATCACCCAGACTTCATAACAAAACATTCATGTTACCCCGATGAACCCAAGTGTTACACTGTCGGTGAGACATTCCCACATCGGTAAGACTTCTTACCGATAGAATATAAGATATGTTGAAGACCAAAAAATGAAACATCCTGTCGGCAAGACATACAATCTCGATAAGACTTCATACCGAGATAAGCCTTTCGGCCAAGGGTTTCCCTAACACCGCTTATTGCCCAAATTCTTCCCGATATATGATAGAAATGGCCTATCGGCCAAAGATCTCCACATCGATAGGACTTCTCACCGAGACACCAAAGGTTATCCCGATGACTCATGTATAAGCGTTCGGCGAGACTCCTGCGAGGTCACAGCGACCTAAAATGTTCAACAAGATTCAAGCTGCTAGTCAGCCAAACATTATAAACATCACACCGACTTGGCTCCAATAGAGGTTATAGCCTATGATGATTGAGACATATATTTCCAACAGCTTGTGGTGGAAAATTATGCATTCTTTGGGAGAAATAGTTGCGGCTAACTATGATCTGACAACATCAATGGATCCTTGTGATGTTGGTTTAATCATCTTCATCTTCCTCATCAACAACAATAGCTTATGCACAATAGATGTAGACATCCTACCCCAAAGGTGAATAGGGAGGGGAGATCGTCTCCTCCACCCCAGGGAGTCTTAAAAATAAACACGAATGGCTCTTCTTGTGGAAACCCTGGTCATGCTAGAATTGGTGGTGTTGGTCATGATAGCTCTAGAGATGCTCATTTTATCTTCTCCATTTTTAAGGGTCTTCATACTAATAATTTAATGGAGGCTCAAGCCATTTTAGTGGTTGTGGAGCGTGGAAGTCAATTGGGGTGGCGAAGGATCATATGTGAGTCTAATTCCCGAGTTGTGGTGAACTTGTTGAATAGGTGGCATTTAGATGATGTTAGTTGGAATTTTTCTTTGATTGTTGATCATATTCTCAACCTCTTTGCTTCTTTGGAGTTTGTTACTTTCAGTCATATTCCTAGAGAATGGAATAGTGTTGTTGATTGTTTGGCTAAATGGGCTTCTGATCATATTCATGATTGGAATTTGGTGGACCGGGGTCAATTACCCCCAAATATGTCTCAACAGTTGGATCGCTTGGTGGAGCTTGATAGGACTATGTAATTCCCTTGCTCTGTACTTCTTGTTTTAAAAAAAAAATTACCCCTCCTTTATGTTAAAGTGCAATACACATGCTTTTGAATAATCTGCAAAACTTTATTACTAAATGCAACATTTCTATGACGACATTATGTGGTATTTGACAAACCTACACTCAAATTATATTTATTTCCATCAATCCTTTTAGAAGAATTCCTCAATTGTATGAGATTCAAATGATGAAACAATACAAAGGGGAAAATTTTGGAGAGTTAAGTCCCCATGTGTTTGTTGTAGCATACACTGCATACAAACCTATGCCTCTCCAATTTTTTGATTGTAGTTGTGTTTGGGAAACATTTGGAGAGTTAATTCCTCATGTGTTTTTTGCACGGTAGATGTTGCATACAAGTATGCCTCTCCAATTTTCTAATTGTAGTTTTGTTTTGTAGCAGAGAGTCTCTGTTTGATACATCAATTTAAAAAATTTATAGGTATAGGGTGATGATCAATGAGGGGATAAGTCAATCCATTCTAGTGAGTGGAGAAAGTGGGGCAGGTAAAACATAATCCACCAAAAATTTTATGTGTTATCTTGCTTATATGGGAAGCCAAGCAACAAGTGCTAGAAGTAAGAAATAATGACCATTTTCCTTGTGAATGGAGTGCAAAGAATCACTATGATGTTGCTACAACAATTAAGAAATATTGTGATCTCAATTTTATCATATTATGTCTTCTTTGTTCTTATTATGTAATCATTATCTAATTTTTCTTTTTTTCCCTACTTTCCAGTCAAATCATTTTCTGGAAGCATTTGGAAATGCAAAAAAAAATTAAGAAAAATAATTCCAAGTTAATTGATTTCTTAATATTTTCCATTGCATGCATAATGGAATGAAATTGAATATAATTATATAAGGATTTTCTAGAGCTTGAGTTGTTAATATGTGGATTTGGCTTAGTTCTTTGAATATTAAGGGTACAATTTCTCCTCATCAAAACTTTTTTCTGACTAAGGTGCATATTACATGTAGTCATTTTGGTAAATTTTTTGTGCTAAAATTTGACAAATATGGAAGAATATTGGGAGTTTTTGTTAGAACATACCTACTAGAAAGGTCTCGTGTTTTCCAAATTTAGATCCTAAGAGAAACTATCATTATTTCCCTCTTCTCTATGCTACACCCCTAGAGGTATGCAACATCATGCTTTGGTAATTGTGACTGAAATTGACCATTAAAATAGGCACATTTACTACTTTCTATGTTGTATTATGAATCTATTTATGTCTAATTTGAAATTGCAGAATGCTAACACCAATAGAACCATTTTCTCAAATTTTCTTCATTTCTGATTCCATGAAATTAAAAAATATAAGTTGGGACATCCAAGCACGTTTCATTTTTTGAATCAATCAAACTATTATCAACTTGATGGAGTTAATGAAGATGAAGAGTACCTTGCAACACAAAGAGCAATGGAAGCCATTGGAATCAGTACTAAAGAGTACCTTGCAATAGCTTTATATTTTAGTTTACATTTCCACCAAAACAAAACACTATACCTTTTTAGCCATGAGGTTTTATTGTGTTGTATTCTAACAACCTTTGAAGCTAAGAAATTATACTTTGTGGAAAAATTATTTATAAAATTACTAAGAATTTAGACCTTTTCTCATCTTCAAGTGTTTAAGAAGAGATTGTTTGAATTAGTGTTGGTGGACCTTTTCTAGTCTTCATGGTTTTAAGAAGATATTTTTTTCATAGTGGCAATGCTATTAGTTTTAATCCTCTATGAATTGGTTAAGACCAACCAAATCTATATGAACTATGATTTCAATTGTATGTAAATTCACATTTCCTTGTTGATCTCTAATTGTTTCTTTTGTCTAATTTTGATATGTTTAGCTATATTCATTCTTGTGTTCACAATGGCTACTGTAAGACATATTTATTCTACCTTTGGATATTGTTTTTACTCTCTTGAACTATGTCTAAACATCCCCTAATAATTGTTGGCCTTATTGATCTTGTTGAGTTGGCTATAGCTTGAAGCTTAAATGAGCTATAAAAGACAATTTGGAGTGGCCAAAATCATTAAAGAAATCACTAGGAATTCAAACTTTTTCTGACCTTCAGAATATGCTTTAAGTTAACAAGCACAAGCTCCGAGATGAGCACTACCCATTAAATGATTGTGCAAAATAGTTCATAATGTCAAAAATAGAATCTTGTCATCTATAATAACATGAACATCAAATATTGCTTTAGGCATGGAGTGCATCTGGGTCACAACTCTTGTTATAAGGTAAAATCAATCTTTTGAATGATGTGTATTTTTTAAACTATTTTCAACTATTAAATTTTATTATTATTTTAAAATATATATTAAAATATTTTTTGAGTCAAAATAAATTTGAAATTAAAAAAATTATAGACAATTAAGAGGAAACTAAAAATATATGACTATAATGAAAATAAAAGATTTAAAATTAAATGAAACTATTGTACATTGAATGTGTTTAAATACCATGAAATAGCAACATGTTGCACAAATATGTGTTAGGTCAAGTCACAAAAAGTAGTAGAAATGGATAGGAAAGTTGGAATTTCAAATGGAATATTAAATTTTGATTCATTCTTGTGATCCTCAAGATTCAATGAGGTCAATACCATGTTGCTCCAAAATGAACTAGAGGGATAAAGTGATAATCTCGAGGATCAGTAAAATGTATGAAAAATGATGCAAATGGTAATAAAATGGACATATATAGGAATTGAGTACTGATCCATACTAAGAATAAGAGTATGTCACTTGAAACATTATTGCATTAAGGAATTCCCATCAAGGTTTGAATAAAACTAACTGGAAAAATGACATGGGTAATGCTAATTTCATCATTATATTTTTCTCACACTTTGACATGTGTGTGAATAAATATGAGTGTGCATTTCAAGGTATATGGACATTCTCTATGAACATGAAAAGTATATATATATATATATATATATACTCATAAAATATTTTATCTTTAAAAAAGGATACAATGAATATTCTTGTACTCTCATCAATATAATCACTCCATCAAAACCAACAAAACAACAAAATTTATGTAATGAGTAGTGTTTACCTTATTATCAAAATAAGCACAAATCACAAGTTGATTTAACTATCAACAAAAAAATGATAAGAAAAGAGAAGGTATGGAAAATTATTTTGGTATAAAAAGAGATACAAAAATGCTTCATGTCATTTGATATAATGTGATTGATCCATGTGATTTGTTCATTTGATAAAACTTCATACAATGTGGTAATGTGATAAGTCTTCATACAATGTGGACAATGTGATTAAAACTTTATGTGATGCAACACTAATATGATCAATCTCCATGTGATGTGGAAAATGTGATAAATCCATGTGATAGATCACATATAATGTAGGTGTGTCACTACAACATGATGTAACTTCATCTCGATGCAATGATGCATCTCTATCTAGCACAAGATGCTACTTAGGATTTCAACCATGAAAAGTGTTAGTGATAATATATTGGCCCCCTCTAATTGGTTGCATACAAAGCATACAAGCATTGGAGGAGGGAATGAAAATAAAATATGTAAATCATTTAAACATCATATAATAAGCATGTAATCATATAAATAAAGGATAATCACTGAGGCACGTGGAATAAAGTTTCCTTTGATGTAACCTTGTGATAAGACAAGAATGATGTAGCATGTAAGTACACAAATAGGAGATAAGTGTCAAGGTGGTATAGTAAATTTCCCCCAATATAGTCAAATGTTAAGACAACAGTAGTAAAAAAAAACCTATCTAAGGATCATTTACACACAATAGAATATATGAATATTTGGTCATGTTAAAGGTCATAACAAGTAATCATCTGATCAAAATATGTAATAATGATATGAATCATGAAATTATAAGATGTGAACATGATTTAAGGAGCACAAAAATGTATTATAGTGAAGTTTTGTGCATATTTTGAGGCAGGGAAAACTTTAAGAAACCCCCCCCCCCCCCCTCGGAGAAGCTATAAAATCCTGGAGAATCTTTCATACTTCCCAAAAAAATATTAATTTTAGAGGAGAATTTTTTTCGTTTTTTGTGAAAAAAAATAATCCCCATTGGCAAATCTTTTGTAATCACTAGAAGTCTATGGAAAACCTAGCGAATTGCAAATTTTTGAAAACCACTCAAATATTTTCATTGGTGATTAAAATCTATTTTCAAACCAATTAAATATTTCCATTGGCAAATTAAACCTATTTTCAAACTAGAAAAAAAAAATTGTTGGCGATTTTTTTTTTCAAAAAAATCATTGGAAAATTAAACCTATTTTCAAATGATTAAGAAAAAAACACTGGCGAATTAAACATAATATCAAACTAATAAAAAAATTCATTGGCCAATTAAATTCAATGGCGAATCCACTACCGTTCGATGAATTTTCAATGGACGGTTGTACTTGCATTCCAGAAGTATATCTCTCAAGCACTAGATTTGCAAATGGAAACCTTCAGAATAACACTACAACCATTAGATGTGAACACATGGTGAGATCAAGGGTCATCATTGTGGTAATTAATCCGACAGGTTGGATTTTGGCGATGAGTGATAGAAGAACTTAAGTGGCAGAAATATGCACATGCATTAAGTTTGTTTTAAAAGAGGGACTACCTAGAAAGAATGTAGGACAAAGGCTTAAAAAATTAAGAACATTTTACACAAAGGATGTGGCACATCAATCTAACCATGACCGTTCGATGAGTTTTTTATGGACGACTTTAGTTGCATTTCGAAAGTATATCTCTCAAGCACTAGATTTGTGAATTGAAACCTCTGGAATAATAGTAGAATAGTTAGATGCGGATGTGTGGTGAGATCAAGGGTCATCATCATGGTAATGAACCCGATGGGTTGGATTTTGGCAATGAGCGATAGCATAAAGTTTGTTTTAAAAGAGGGACCGCCTAGGAAGAACGTAGGACCAAGGCTTAAAAATTTAAGAATGTTTTTTTTTATCAGTGATACTTTTCTATTTTATTAATTATAAAGAAAAAGATATAGATTCTATAAAGTTCGCAACATCCAAAAACTACCAAAAAAGTTGATCGGTGATACTTGTTTATTTTATTAATTATAAAGAAAAAGATACAGATTCTACAAACTTAGCAACATCCAAAAACTACCAAAAAAGTTGAATAACCAACTCAAAAACCAAAGTATCAGAACTTCTCTAAACAACTACACCTTTGTAGCAGAGGCTAAAAACAAAACAGAAAACTACACTTTACGTTAACCATTATTACTCATTCTTCTTTGAAGACTCGCCCATCTCTAGCGGCAATATCTCCTTTAACAGTTTTGGCTTCTTCTGTGGACGCAGTCCGTCCTTTTTGCGCATCTCCTCTCTGGAAACTTATTTTATATTTTCTATTATTTCCTCTAATTCCATTAGCTCATCACAGATTTTAATTGCTTTCCACCCACGCTCAGCTCCTTCCTGCCACTGGTCTTTAGTGCGACCCTCTAGCCATCTGATAAAGAGGTGATTTAAATCTACAAGCTCCGGTCCCCCACCATCCATTCCTTCTATTTTTACCAACCCTACTCCTGGTATCACCCATTACAGAATGCTTTCCATGTCCACTAAAAAATATTTATGCACTAGAGTTTTCATTACTCTCCTCACCTCATTCACTGATTCTCCTAAGTCTAAACCCCAAGCCATGACCAACAAATATATATCCACATTTGTTATGAATCTATGTGTCAATTTTTTGAATCCATCCCCCAACATTATTTGAACTGCTTGCACCACCTGCTCTTCTTTGTAGAGAAATAAACCTCGCAGCCTCTGCACAAACGCTTTACCCACAAAGGGGTCCAGCTTCCTCTGCAATGTCATGGTGAAACTAGCCTCCATTACTTTTTTGTTTCACTGGCTTCCAACCTATCACCCACCGCCGAAAGGATACAATCCTATTATCCTTACACTCAAACTCGAAGAAGCATCGAGGGTGATAGGTGAATGTCATTATAACACCTCATTTCGCCAACCTTCTCCATAAATGCATCGTGCTTGCCACCTTTCCTATCTTAATTCACCAAAGTCGAGGTTTTGGTACTTTTCATAACCTTACTACCTTAGTAACTTAGTTGAAAGTCTTTCTTGGTCATCTTTGTAGTTGGTGGGTCAAAAGTTTCAAAAAATTTGAAACTTCAGACTTTGGTTCTAAGGTTCCAAATTTTAGCGACCAGATGACATTATGGACCAGGTACTTTTCCTAACCTTACTAACTTAGTAACTTAGTTGCAAGTCTTTCTTGGTTGTCTTTGTAGTTGGTGGGTCAGAAGTTTCAAAAAATTTGAAACTTCAAACTTTGGTTCTAAGGTTCCAAATTTTAGCGACCATGCGACATTATAGACCAAGACTGTTTGACGAATTTTTGATGGACGGTTGTAGTTGCATTTCAAAAGTATATTTCTCAAGAACTAAATTTGTGAATGGAAACCTCCAGAATAACACTAGAACCATTAGATGTGGACACGTGGCTAGATCAAGGGTCATTATCGTGGTAATGAATCTGACGGGTTGGATTTTGGCGATGAGTGATAGAAGAACTTAAGTGGCAGAAATATGCATGTGCATTAATTTTGTTTTAAAAGAGGGACCGCATAGGAAGAACGTAGTACCAATGCTTAAAAAATTAAGAAGGTTTTACACAAAGGATGTTGCAAATCAATCTAACCACAACCATTCGATGAATTTTTGATGGACAGTTGTAGGTGCATTCCGCAAGTAAATCTTTGAAGCAGTAGATTTACAAATTGAAACCTATGGAATAACACTAGAACCGTTAGATGCAGACACATGGAGAGATCAAGGCTCATTTCTCTCTTTTCAATGACTCGGCGTATTACATTTCATTTAATTGAAATTCTCAATCTTTTTGAAGAATGTGTGGTAGTCATACTGCTGGTGGCGATTAATGCCATATGAACATCTGAAGCGATTGATTGGATAACTCATGAGCCATAGCTTTAATGAAACAAGATTTGTAATGATTTCAAATTTTCATAATTCATATCGTTTGAGTGACACTGGAATCTGGCGATTTTGACAGTTTGAGGTACAGTTTGTGTGCAGCCAGATGTCAATCAAATTAAACATTTTAATTGTCCATGTAAGGCTTAAGTTACTGTTACAAAAATCAATTAAGTTGGTTTTTTGGTTTGTAGGAATCGCCATTATGAATCATGTATATATGGTATACGTAACCTCATAGTGCACACGTGACAGGTGTGAGGTGTACATAGGAACCAGGCTGGTAGTGGTACTATTGGTGGTATTGTTGGCCCAAATATAACTAAATAAGGATAGTGACTAGTGAGGACAACTAAAATCATTAGTTAAAGGATAAAGACCTTACTATTGAGTGCAATGTTTGAATTGTCATAAGGGTTTTCATTTTGTAGGGTTAATAAGGATTTAAGAAGAAGATAATGTGGCTTTATTATGGATACTCTAAATTCTCCTGCCTACAGTTATATAGTCACAGAGTCAACGACCAATTTCGTTCAGGCTTCAAGTTCAGAATGGGTGGAATTGGAAAGAAGTTGATTTGGTTCACCTAACTTCTCAAACAGGTTTTGAACCAAGAGAGGTGCTCTGATGGGCATAACCGCTATTCCCAGTGCATAAAAGCTGCAAGTAAAAGATGGGAGTAATTTTACAACCCCTCATCTTTTGCATGACTTTGATTTTCAAAGGGGAGAAGTACATTTTGTATCTTCACGGCTCCCATTTCCCCAGTTTGATTGGCCCCCTTTTTTCTATGCATTCATTTTCAAAGCTACTGCTTGATCCGGGAAGTACCATGAGTTTATTTTTAGAGCCCATGGTTGACCTAGAAAGTCCCATTATTTTCAGACAAACATGTATTACATTTACGTTTTCACCAACGGTCTAGCAGAAGCTTGGTGCTTGCACTTACATTTGTATTTGTGCTATGTAATAATGTGACATTGTCATTCAGTTGCAATAAAATAAATGGTTGTGCTATTAAAAAGCAATTGATGAATCTATTCATATCAATTTTTTTTTCCTTTAAGAAATTATCTATTTATGAAATAATTGCATGCAGATTTAAAACTTAAAACTAAAACATAAAGCAATAAAAATACTAAAGTTAAGTACTTGAATCAATTAAGTTGGTTTTTTGGTTTGCACGAATTATGATTATCACTATAGTAACCCAAACTCACACGTGACACGTGTGAGGTGTACACAGGGACCACCCTAGTAGTGGCACTGTTGGCCCATAAATAAGGATAGTAAGCACAACTAAAATAATTCATTGAAGGCTAAAGGCTATACTATTGACTCTCAAGTGCAATGTTTGAATTTTCATAAGGGTTTTCATTTTGTACGGTTAATAAGGATTCATGAAGAATATGATCTGGTATTATTGGGGATACTCTAAATTCTCCTTCCTGCAATTATGTAGTTACAGTGTAAAAGACCAATTTCCTTCAAGTTCAGAATGGGTGGAATTGGAAAGAATTTGATTTAGTTGACCAGACTTCTCAGACAAGTTTTGAGCCATGATGGGGATCTCTAATGGAGATAAGTGCTCTCCAAGTGCATGGAAGTAGCAAGTAGAAGATGGGAGTAGTTTTACAACCCCTCATCCTCTGCATGACTCTAATTTTCAAAGGGGATAAGTACTTTTTGTATCTTTAACAGCTCCAATTTCTCCCATTTGATTTTCCCCCCTTTCCCCATGCATATTTTTTAGAATCCATGATTGTAAGTGGCCCTCCTCCATGCATTTATTTTCAGACAATAGAGAGTCAGGACTCAGAGACCATGGCAGAAGCTTGGCACTTGCACTTACATTTGTATTTGTACTATGTAATAATGTGAAATTGACAATTGCCATTTAGTTGTAATAAAAATAAATGGTTGTGCTATTAATGTGATTATGTGACACTGTAATTCCTTTTATTAAGTTCTTTGCAACATTAAGTGTTACTATGATATTAATGGTTGTGTTATTAATGTGACATTGTAATTCATTTTATAAAGGCATTGATGTGAATTCTAGCACATTAAAGGTTGAAAAAAACTTTAAAACACATGTTTACTATTTATAATATATAACATAAATTACTCAACTGTTTGATGAACATTTTATGTATGGTTGTAGTTGCATTCTGGAATGAAATGCACGAAGCACTAGGGTTGTGAACCTAAATGTCTAAAATCACCTTGTAACCGTTAGATTTACAAAGATCAACGGTTTAGATTCTTTAGAATTTTTTGTCAATACAGGACTAAAAAAAGCACTTTCAATTTATACTACTAAGTGATTTTATTTTTAAGTGAGAGGGTCAGCACACGAGAAGATTTCAGTCTTCAGTTTGCTCATTGCAGTGCACTATGGCACCACCCTATTTTGGGTTCCACAGTTCCACTTCCAACAAATCTATTCCAAAAACCTAGTTTCCATGACTGTCGGCATTAGTCTTTCCAAGAATCAAAAGTCGGGTAAGTGAAAAAATTCCTGTGGCTATGTTTCATCGTTTGACGTTTCTTAAAATCTTATTTTTTCAAACTTTGAAGTTTGGGTTTAGGGCTAAGAGACTTAACAATTAAGAAAAATTAAGGACTAATAGGGAATTCACAGTTTCACATTGTATAAGCATGTCTACCAACAGTACCACTAGAGCAATGTCAAATAAAAAAATACATTATGAAAAATTGCTTAAAACCCCAGGTTTCACTTATGAATACCATGATATTTATGATCCTAAAACCTATGGTAGGTGTACCTTGGAACTTATATTTTCATCTGAGAATAAGGCCTCAAATAAAATGCAAGTTAATAGTATCAGTGCACTGTGGGTAACTGGATTAGGGCACATGATGTTACATGAGGTTTTCCCTTGCCCTGAATTTATCATGGTTTGTGCCCAAAATTATGATGATAACAAGAGCAATTGTTAATAAATATAGCAAAGAACAATTGTTATCCATTAATGCAGAAGAACTTGGAAAAGTGTTGGGGTTTACATTTACAACCGAAGGTGAAGAATTTGGAAATGTCCACATTGACCTAGAAAAGCTTGCTAGTGATTATGAAGCAGTGGATGAAATGGAGAAAAAATATTTCTTAAACATAGTAGTTCAGGATAGAAACAAATTGAAAGGTGATCATAAGCCTCCTTATGATTTGGAAATTTTTAAACCATGGGTTCAGGATGCTATTTCCATGCTAGCATTTTTCCTCGGACTAGATAGCAATTTGGAAGTGGGTGCATGCCTCCTTGAAATGGTGTATAATATCCATTATGGTGTTCAACATGTCAAATATAAATTTATTGAGCACATTGTAGAATCCATGCATAAACAATTTTTAATGATTAAAGGAGGTTCCACCAAGACATTTAGGTTCACAACCTACTTGTGCTATATTTTTCTATTGAAATTTAGAGGAATGTTTCAGACCAACAAGCTTCAGATTCAGCCCTATAGTAATCCTAAGGAAAAGAAAATGGCTCCAGTATATGAATGGAACACTGTTATAAGGATGCATGATTCTCGAAGGAACTATAGTCATTTTGTAGACTACTTTTTGGCTCCATTGCATCAAGAAATTACAAATACTCCAATACCTAGATTGCCTACATCATGTAGAAACTACATTCAACTAGGAAAAGAAATACAATTGGTTGATTGGTACTTAATGGAAGAATATATTGTGCTAATATTTTATGGATTGAGAGTATAGCCATACAAACTTCCAATACATGTGAAAGAAAGGGTTTTTGCTTTGGAATATGTAAGGAAGATACAGAGTACTAATGAACTGCACTTTACCAATCAGCAAAAGAAGACCTTATTTCCTTCTTTACCTTTTTCATGTGGAGGGATCACATTCGAGAGAAAATCATTTAGTGTGGCACATAATATTTTGATGCTATCTGTCACTGGCAGTATGATCCATGTGACACCATTAAATCAATGATTGTGCTCAATAAGAATGTTGCAAGTAGAATTCAACATGAAAGTAAACCCTTGCTTGAAAACTTGAGAAACAAGGATTCTTGGGATGAGGTCAAAATTGCAATGGAGAAAAGTGCTACTGAGAATGGTATTTATTTTCAACAATTGTTAGAAGAAATTATGGCATTGCATCAAAAGACAATCAAGAGGTACAATATTTTTTATCAAAAAAGTGCTAAACCATGTAGTAGAGTAAAAATTCCAGGTTCTCTAGAGAAGGAAGGAGCTAGGTGAACCAAGAGCTCTTGCAGAGTATGGAGATAACGAAGAAGATAGTGAGTTTAGAAAATTGTGGAATATAGAGCATCCAGATGAACAAGAAGATAAAGAAAGTGATCATGAATCTAATGATGATAGGGAAGAAGGAAGCCATGTCAATTTCAAACTTGGTTTAAGTGAGGCCACAAAAGAAGCATATACTACTGGAGCAGCCATAGCTAAAAAAATGGGTTATGAAGGTGGTCCTTTGGGATCCCAAAGACAAGGCCCTTGGAAGGTAATAGATGTAGAGCATAGAAAAGCAAGTGATTTTTCTAGCCTTGGGATTGGAGGCAAAAAAGTAGACATAGGGCATACAAGAAAATTTTTTAGAGCTTCAAATCCTCATCCTCATGGTCAAACACAATCACAACTAGGACATGCCCATGGTGGAGAGCTTAGTGCAACTGGCACTGCCTTTGTGGCGATGGTATGGGTAGTAGTACTAGTAGTGGTCAACATGTGCTACAACAACAAACTACACACAAGAGGAAAACAATACAATATACCACAGAAACACTAGGTGATTAAGGCATACAAAAGAGGCAAAGGATTTTGATAGGTCCAAGTCACACTACCAGTGGATCCACCATAAAGGAGTTATTTCCAAGCACCCCCCAGTGCCATTTAGTCTGGCTATGACATCATTAGCAACTGAAAGTACTACTACTCCTATTCCTTCGCCATTCAAGCATTCCATTGTTCCTGTGTCCCTAGGTTTTGATTGCATTGAAGAGTTTAAAAATAAATTAGACATGAATAAAAAAGAAAAGAAGCAACTGATGGAGAGTGCATCTGTTGTAACTTCAGAGCCTGCCACAACCATGGTATTATCCACATTTTACACAAATAAAGAAATCATGGAGTACACATTTCTTGTTCCCACAGTTCAAGACAAACTAGCAAATCAGATGGCTCAATTTGAATTCTAGGTGAACAATATTCAATTGGATTTTTCTGGACTCAGAAATACTAACAAAATTAATGTATCAAAGAATAACAATGAATTGGTGTACACAGCTAAAGCAAGATAGAGAGAAAAAAAGGTTGCAGACTCAAATTGAAAATTTACAGGCAGACCTAGCAAATGAGAAAGCAAAGAGGAAAGTAGCAGATAACAAGAGCAATGAATTAGAAAAAAGAATAAAAAAATTTGCCTCTACATCAACAAGCAAAGAGGATAAGCAGAATGAGACTGCAGTGAATGAACTGAAGAAAAGGCTAGATGAGAGCAACAAGAAGTATGATGAGGAAAAATCCACTTCAGAAAAACTAAGAGTAAGCATTGCGAATGGAAATGCACAATGGGAACAAAAATTGGAGAAGGAGAGAAAAAGAAATGAAAGATTGGTGGCAGAGGTGATGCAAGAAAAAAATGAAATTGAGACTTGTCAAAATAAGTTATCTACATTTTGTAGAGAGACAATGAGCCATATGAAACAAAAGATCTTGGATGAAATAATGTAGAGGACTGATCATTTGTGTGACGCATTTCAATTGATTGATGCTATTAGACAACATCATAAGAAGCTCAACAAATATTTAGTGGACAACAAAAATGTGATGGCATTAGATAAATCTGCAAAAGAAATTCAACACATAGTCTACAAAGCCAGTGACAATGTTTTGAAATCAAAAGGGATTACTAATTGGCTTGCTACATCAATGACATTGTCATCTATCATTGAAAATTGTTTGAGAATGCATGAAACAAAGGAATATTTGAATTTGATTGCAGACAAGATGAAGAAGGTGGATAAAAATTTAAGGAACTTCACAGAACTTTGTTTTCCAGAGGGTTTTGAGACAAATGAGCAATTCATTGGAAAGAATGATTTCATAAAGAAGATGGAGGATGCATTGAAGATTGATTTGGGCTAGTTTCCTCAGAACCCGGATGTGGTGAACTACTTGGATTCCATCAAACCATTGCTAACCTTGAATGTAAAATTGACTGAAGAATGCAAGACAGGTTCCAATTTGAATCATGAATTGTTAACAAATCTTCAAGTCAAACAGCGTCAGTTAGAAAAAATGACAATTCCACCACCTGAATAGTGGAAGTTGTAGAAAAGGTGTTGCAATGATTTGATTTTTGATAATATGGGTTTCCAAGTTCCAACTCAGCTCTGTGCAGAGTTGTCTTTGTTCCAACTCAGACTTCAATAATGTGTCGATGTTAAATGATAAATTGTTTGTATTATTTATTTTTTCATTTGAAGAAAAAGTCTGATAGTGGTTTCAACTACTAGGTACACTTCAAATGATTATTGATGTTCATTGTTGTATATGCTACTAAGACTATTGCTAATATGTTATGAAGCATTAAGCTGAGTGATGAATCGCTTAGTACATGTTCAAGTTTTACTTTTAGCACAATTAAAATATGAACTATAAGGTGACTTTAATTCTAGGCATCCATAATCTTAGTTAAATTGCATTACAATTCACAAATCGATACTCAATCTCCATGACTAGTACTACTTATCAGATCCACTAAACATTTATATGAATTCATTCTTTAATCAAGGTACTTTAACTAGTTCATTAAACTAGATCCAAAATTAAAACATACATCAATGCATAATGACAAAGAATATTAATGACATGTTGTGGTTACTATCACTCAAAGTCGCGATTTTGGTGCTTTTCCTAACCTTAGTCGCTAGTCCTCAGAGATTTATAATTTATAACCTTATCGATCGCTAGTCATCAGAGTTTTATAATTTATAACCTTGTTGCAGAGTTCTGAATTTTCATAACTTCTCGATTCCCCTAGTTCGTTCACTTTGTTGAGTTGCAAAGTTGCAAGTCTTTCTAGTTTCTTGGTCATCTTTGTAGTTGGTGGGTCAGAGGTTTCGAAAACTTTGAAACTTCAAAATTTGGTTCTAAGGTTCCTAGTTTCAGCGACCACGCGACATTATGGACTTATGTATGGTCTAAACTAGAGTTGTCTTTTGAGGAATTTCCAAAAGCATGCATGTTTCAAGGCTATCTTTTCAAGGAATGAAATTGAATGCCACATTCAATGCACATCCTATCAAAAATAATGACATAAGTGCATGGAAAATTTTTACTCAAACATCTAGCCTGCATTCTCATTCTTTGGCAAGGCCAATACTTCTCAAGTGAAAATATTATTTTTACTTAGACATTTTAGCCTGCATTCTCGTTCTTTTCCAAGGCTAGTACTTTTGAGGTGCAAACATTCTTTCTCCACGAATTTTCATTTTGCGCTCATGCAGAGTGAACGGACGATCGGTGTAAGGGATAAAAAGCTTGGACCTTTTAAGTTAGAAGAATTTTGGGCATGCCTGGAGAGGGACAACAAGTCTGAGCTAGATATAAAACTCTTAGAAAGTGGGCTACCTCAAGCTAGAGGGTTTCCGGAAGTTGTGTTGAGTGTGGACTTGATAAGTGCATGTGCGAGAAGGTACATTCCGCAAACACGGGAAATTAAAGCCACGGACGGGACTGTAATTGCAGAAATTTCTACTGAAGTTGTTTCCTAAGCACTGGGGATTCTAGAAAGGGAACCTCTAGAAGACATGTCTATCGCAGTGGTAGGTAATTTTTTTAAGCAAATAAAGACTGGTGTAAGAACTCCATGGCCAAAACCTGGTTGAAGACTGAAAGGAAAGGTAAGTCGCAACTGCCAAATAAACTCAGAAGATTGCATTTTAAGGGAGAAATTGCAAATGCTATTGTTTTATTACACCGCATTTTTGGGAATGCACAAGTTGAGTTACTTGAGGATTGGATGTACTGGTTTATCTTGACAGTTTGTGATGAGAACATTTTCATTGACTGGGCTGAAGTTATTTGCTTCCATTTGAATGAGCAATTAAATAATTTCCATAAGACTGCTACTTTATGTATGTGTTCTTGCCTGACCTACATTGTAGGTAGTCAGAGGTCCTTTTGGCCAGGGTTGGAGCTACAAGGAACCCCAACTTTTGATATGCCTATGTATAAACACTTTCCTCAGTTCACAAAAAAAATTGGAATGGATTATTTTTGTCATGTTAATGATGCATTTTTAATGGAGGTCGTGAGGAAGCTGGATGGAAATCTAGAAATGTGCCTTTCCCCTAAATCCATTTCTCTTGTATCAAAATATGGGAGTTTTTATATCCAATTTGATAATTTTTCCTATCTGAGAATAGGGGGTTTTGAGAAAGCCCCATTGAAATTACCTCGGTATCTTGAAGATTTAATGATATTTCTAGAAGTTTGTCGACAAATGGAAATGGTTAATATTAAGTATACGAACATGGGGAAACGAGGGTATTCCTTCCCATTGGAGACCCCTTCTTTCTTGTGCAAAACAAACCAGATGGCCAGGGGAGCTGAAGGACTTCTCAAATAATATAACCTATAGAATTTGTCTATGAGAGATAATTTTGACAGTAAGGGTTTTGTGAAGCAGAATCTCTATGGAGGGAACTCATATCAGCATCACCCATCTATCGAAGATTTCTGGGAAGATTGTGTCGATGAGAATGAAGTTTTGAGAAGAGATTATATGAGGCTAACGCTAAAATAGATATAGGATTTTAGTCTTCAATTTGACATTCCTGAAAATGTAGCTGAGGATTCAACAATCTTAGATCCTGGATATTAAAAATTTCCTAATAAATATCACCCTAGGGTTGATTGGAACCAAAGTGAAATTTTAGATATGAGGTTGCATGCTACCCTAGTGCTTAAAAGAACCCAGGACTGGTTGGATGGGAAATGGCGACAAGTTACAGTTGGTCTTGTTCAAGAGCTGAAGTCATCACAGAAGAATGAACAGGGGTCTACGCAAGCATCTAGTGCAAGTGTATCATCGGGGAAACCCTTTGTTAGGTTGTCTAGTGCAAATTCTCAATCAGAAGGTGACGGTGATAAGCCACAAGAAATAGTCAAGTTGAAGAGCATCTGTGAACAAGACAGTGTGCTTTCTCCTACCCCTAAGAAGAATACCAATCAAGAAAAACTTCAACTTGTGGCTGTAGATTTTGAAGCTATCTTTAAATAGATCACTGAAGATAATACCTTTCCTCCTATGTCTTAAGACTCTGAAATTCCCTCTTCTCTGCCTGATAATCCACCTTTCACTCCTACCGCTACTAAAGAAACTATTACTAGAAAAGAAGATTTTGGTCTTGTAGTAACCTCCCCAGGATGGCTGAAAAAATCAGTGGAGAAGAAGAGAAAGTATACTCCTACAATGACAGTTGGAGTGGATACAGTTGCAAATTTACTTCAAAGCTCTTGAAAACCTAAGAAATCTAAGAGGATGTCAAGGATGGTGACTGATGCTACTTCTAGAAATAAAATGTTAGAAATTGTTGACCCTGTCAAGGATTTAAATGAAGATGAAATAACAGCGGCAGACTACAAAGTCACACATGTTGATATGGGGCCTCCAACACTAGAAGGTGATATGTACCATGCCAATTATTCAATCATTACCTTGATTAAAAGAGTGAAAGAGTAGAGGAAAGAAAATATAAAACTATAATCTCAATTCCTCGCATTGAGTAACTTTATTTCTTCCATGACCACTCCTCCTACATCTGATGAAGCCTTAAGTTCTCAGCCTCAGGTAGAGGGCATTGATGTGCTCACCATAGAGAAAATTAAAAATAATTTGAGCTATTCCAGAGCTACTTGTGAGGGGATAAAAACAATATCTCAAGAGGCTATCTTCTTTCTAAATAAATCTTTCCATTTTACACTCAAGTTCTTGACAAGAGGAAGGAGTTAGTAGGAGAACTTCAGGATGTCAGAAAAGATCAAACTAGTCTCTATGTGCTCTCTCAGGAAATGAAAGAATTGAACTCTATGGATCCAAAGATATTAATTGGTGAGCAAATTTTGAATAATCCTAAGGAGCTAGACCCTTCCTGGTCCGATTCATTAGAATGGAAATTGAATATATGTGATAATCTGGTGAATGAAATTAAGAACACACTTGAAAAATATTATGAAATGTTGGAGGAAATTAAAAAATATTTTCATATTCTGGGAGTAGAAATTATTGATGAGTTTGATGAAAGGATCCTAGATATAAGAGAGATCTCTCTGAAGTTTAGAGAGAAATTCAATAAAGAAATATTTGATCCTGCTACAGTGACATGGGAGTCCTTCTTGAAACTCAGTGCAATGGAGCTCCACCTAAAGGCTTATAATTCTGGAGAAGAGAGAAGATCTAAAATGTTGTTTGATTCTAAAAAGGTTTTGGGAAAATGGAGAACCAGGTTACAAATTACTACAATTCCAGGGAGCAAAAACATCACCGCAATTGTCACCAAGTATCAGGAATACAGGCAAAGATTAAAGGCATAGGAGGCGTTATTGAAGGAGGAGGCAGAAAATATTGAAAGCGAAGGAGTCAGTGTTGTTTAGTTTTTAGTTTTTATGTTATTTTCTTTAATTTGGCTCTCTTGATACTTCAAAGACTTTTTATTTTAATTTCTAAAATGGTTGTCTTCAAGGAACCATTATCAAGACAAAAAAACTCTATTGTTTTTATTGCTTTTCTATTATTTCAATATAGAAAGACAATGGTGAAGTTCATGCATGCGCAATGTTTCAGTTATGGTGTGTACTATGTGGATTTATTGTGCTTTTGTTGAGTAGTTTGCTAGTGGAATGTCTATTATTGGAATGAGAAATTTTTGGTTAATTTCATTGTTGTGGAATGTGTATCTGTGAATAAAGAATTTATGGTGATGGATGTGTAAGGAGTTCTTTGAATAATTGAGGTGATTTGGTAGTTTAAGCTTTTATTGTTTAAGTTGTGTGGATGTCTTTATAAGTTATTTATGTTGAATTGTTAGCTTTTGTTAGCTTATAAGTTGTGGATGCTGAACTATTAACTTCTATTCAAGGAATGGATTAATATTCTTTGAGTTATTTATCAAATATTTTTTTAATGGAAAGGCAATAGGAATTTATGAGTTGAGTGATAAGTGTTGTTCTTTAAAAATAATGCAGAAACACATATCAAATTCAATACCATGGAATACAATATAAAATATCATCAACTAAATTTTGGAATATGATTCATGAAGTGCAATATAAAATAAAATATCATGAAGTGCAATGATTCACAATTTCAATTTTCATTCACTACAATATAAAATATCATCAACTATAGTTTGGAACAATGGAAACTGATTCATGAATCTTGTAGTGCAATATAAATACCTAAAAGCTGCTAATTCTCTTCCATTTCCCAAATAAAGTCAGGGTCTCGAACCTGACATTCAACATCAGATAGAGTAAAAGAGTCATCTTGAAGCTCTTGATTCTGAGTCTGATCTTCACCTTCTTTGGCTTGTGTCTCAATTTCAACATTCACTATGTCATTTTCATCAATGTCATATATCCCAGTCTCACTGCCCATGGCAGTGCCACCAGTATTAGCCTTTGGAATTGGAGTGTTGCACAGACCGGTCCCTTTTCTTTCACATGTGGACCTCCATATTGCGAGTGCCCTATCAAAAGGAAAAATTTTGATATTATATGCAATTCCTTTCATCCTCAAGCAATTTTCTAAATTCTTGTCTAGTTTGTTTCTTAACCTTGATTTCAAAAACCCTAATGCACTGAAAACTCTCTCATCCTCCACCGACCCCAATATCATTGTTTGACATAAATCAACAAGTTTGAAATATTATGATATCTTATCATGCAATATTTCACTCTGACCTAAGTTTGTCCAAACCCTTTTTCTTGATCCCAGTTCAAATGCCTTGTCCTTACCCATGGATTTATACTGGTCCTTAATAGCTACTACAAAATCCTTACATTTATTTCTTAGCTTATCTTCATTTAAAATTCCTTCTATTTTCTGCTCATTGATTATTACAGTTTTCAAAAATCATTCGATCAAGATTTTTACTTGAGCATGAAAAAATCTTGGGTTATCTCAGTTTTCCAAAAATTGAGGATACACAATACTCATGGCTTCAAGTATTTCATCTTGAGGGAATATTTCACGAATCTCTAAGGAAAGATATTTTGCAATTTCCTTCAAATTATCACCAACAGATTTAACAATGTCTTTAAAATATTCCTCGTTAATAGGTACTTCTCTGCTAGAGCGCCTGGTAGTCTTACATCGGTACATTTGTATCTCATATCCACGTACATAGATACATAATTGTTTGCTTCCATTAAAATGTAAATAATTATTAGGATCATTCAAATCAATAATTTTCCACCACAGGTTATAGTCTATGCCATCTTGTGTTAAATCTAGATATAGATGATCAAGGGCCAAGCATGTATGTTTACGCAGATTGGCATATTCATTAATATACATAGCTATGTCTTGGGCTTTCTTCACAAGACTATTCATTTCATCCAGCATGGGGAGAAGACTAGCTAAATTCAAGAGTGTCTCTATATCACTTAACCTATGTAAGAGGTCAGGAGCTTTGTCTACCGTGCTGCGGTTTTCGTACATCACTTCAATCAAGGATTGATATTCTGAAAGAACTCGTTGCGTTGGTCCATGCAAGGAGATTCATCTAGTATCAACATCCTTGAGAAGATTGTTTCGTAGTGTTATTCCCTCAGCAAAATTCTAAAATTTTGTGAAACGTTTGGGACTTCGGCAGAAGTATGCATGGATCTCGCAGACTAGATTTTCAACTTTTCATACTGTAGGAAACTTGCTTACAATTTTGAATGCCAAATTTATTCTGTGAGCCATGCAGTGAATTCGAAGCATGTATGGTGCACAAGTAGTTTGTAACTTTGTACAAACATCGGTCCTTTGACCTTGCATCACTATAGCTCCATCAGCTCCTACACACACCAACTTTGTTTCAATTGTCAACTCATACATACCTGCAATTTCATTCAAATATTTCTTGACTAGTTCAAATATATTATGTGATGTTGAACTATCCTTCATTTTATGAACATAGAGAAGATGAGCTTGGCGAACATGTTGTTGTATAGTATACAAATACATACAGACCCAAGAAGTATTGTCTACCACAATAACTTCATCTAAAGATGATGCAATGAAGTTTGACACTTTTACTTTCTCCTTTAAATCTTCCTTTTCCACTGCAGCAAGACACTTTGCCCATTCCCATCCAATGTTTACTGACCAATGTGTGTAGGGATAGTGAGGAACATTCAAAAAAGATAATAAACCAGAATATTTTGGGTAGTCTGTCATAGGATGCCCTCTAGACAAAATATGAAAAACAACACTCACCTAAACAGTTTTTGACATATTTGCTCCTTCCATTGCTTTTCCAAATTGAGCCTCAAGTGTACCTTTACATGCAGCAAGCTTCGACATGCTTTGTTGATGCTCTTCATAATCCACGGCATACCTAACATGAAGACATTCTTCCTTTGATTTCCATCGTAAAACTGATTGTTCCTTTCCATCTATGATTTTTTTTTCATAAACTTTACCGATATTCTTTTCTATAGTGTCAATCTTTAGCTGCAATGTCTTGGGTTTTCCCAATTTCCAAGTATAAATTGTACATTTGGCATGTGTTTCTTTTTCAATATCGTCTGATTCCCCCATTGCTACAATGAATGGGTACTTTGACAACCAACCAAGTTGAAAATTCCTTGTCATTTCCCACTCACGCCCTCTTTTTGGTTTGTTTTTCCTTTTCTTTCTACCAACATCATCCTCATCTAATTCAATTATCTCATTCTAGCTAACCAGGGTATCCCTTGGAGCATCTTCTACAGTATTCCCATCCCCATTTTAATTTGATACATTTTGATTTAAATCAATGACAATCTCAACTTGACCTTCTGCTGGTGCTGAGGTATTGTGAATGCTACCAATATTTGCTGGAAGAGTTGATGATGTAGCTCCATCTTGACCTGATCAATCAGAAGCTTTGGCAATTCCAAAGTAAGACTGTATGGTACGTCTAAGTTTTGGGCATTTTGATGGCCTCTAAGTCTCTTGATCTTCACCACACTGAGGGGTGGCAAGAGTATTTTCAACACCCTGAGGAGCGGCAGGAGTATTTTCACCACCCTAACTTTGAGGAGTGGTAGGAGTAGTTTCACCACCCTGAGGAGCGACAGGAGTACTTTCAACACCCTGAGGAGCGGCAGGAGTATTTTCACCACCCTGACCCTGAGGAGTAGCAAGAGTATTTTCAACACCCTGAGGAGCAGCAGGAGTAGTTTCACCACCCTGAGGAGCGACAGGAGCTTTACCGTTGCTTCTCGAGTCGCTCAACATATTAATCTTTGATTCGATGACATATTCATCTCACTTCAAATAAAAAACTAGAAAAAAATGTCTTCTTGTTTAAGAAGGAGAGAGAATAATAATATAGATCCCATTCCCTACTCAATATCATATTTAAGACTGAAGCAAGAATGGAAAAGAGATAAAGAAAACTTATTATTATAACTAATAACACTATGAAGAAATGATCAATGATCACTCACCTTTAAGTCTACGTTTTCGGCTTTTGTTGACTTCCGAATTGAGAAGTAGAACCTCAGAACCAAACAAAATGTGTAAGAATAAATGACACTTTCGATTGTATTTATATCAATCCATGATTCCATATTTGGTGAATTTCGTGGGATTTTTAAATGGTATATTAAAAATTTGGCGAATATGTTGTAATTTTCAAGGCGAAATGTGTCCTCAAATTTATTTATTTTTAATGTTATTGGCAAAATAGGTCCTCATAAGCAACTATTTATAAATTTTAATTGGCGAAATGAGTCTTCACAAGCAACTATTTGTAAATTTTAATTGGTGAAATGGGTCCTGATACAATGTTGTTTTAATAGTATTGGCGAATATGTAGGTGTTTTTTATTAAATGCTTCTGGGATTCAGGCGAAAATATTAGTCGGTCCATTTGAAACGCGTAGATTGACAATGGCAAATTTGTTGCTTAAATATGCCTCATAAAAAAAATTATTGGCTAATCGACATGCATTGGACCTATGTTTCATAAATTTTGGGTGATTTGGATACCCTATGGGTGTGAGAAATTCGCCAATTTCGAGTTGACGAATTCCTAGAATTTTCCAATTGGCAAAGATTCGCCACTAAAGTTTTCCCTATTTTGAGGTGATGTCTTAATAAAACTACATAGTGATAAATTACATGATCTTGTACAAAGTTAGTCTCATTCCCATATCCTTCTATTCATAGAAAAACATACAAATCCATATTCCCTTAGACTTGCACAATCCTTTGTAGTATAAAAAATTGTACTCCCTTGTAGGTATAGTACAATTTCACACTTAGTTTGGACCTATTTTAGTGACCCTTCATTTATACATTTTCATCCTTTTTAAATAGGCCCTAATTCCCTTTATTATACATCCCAAGGCCTATTTTTATAGTTTTCCAATACTGAAACATTCATTGAATAAATGCATTCAAACATAAATCTACCTTGGATCATTGTGTCCTAGACTTATAAGCTAGGACCCATTTTCCCAAGGGTGAATGGGTCCCCTTTAAGTGCCAAGACCCATTTTTAAATATGTTTTTGGTGGTATTTTATTGACCCAAATTCATCTTGTAAATGTTAGGTATCAGGATCTAATATTTGGGAAATTAGAGAAAATCCTATAAAAGCCTAATCTTTTCACCAATTCAAACTAGATCAAGAAGAGATAAAAAAAAAGATAGCATTCAAGAAAGAAAATTTTAGAGTCTTGGAGTAGCATTTTTTGTAATTGTAAGTCTTCAAGTCCACTTTGTATATTTTGAACAAGGTTTTGTCATATTATTGAAGGTTGATGCCAATAGAAGGACATGATGGATTCTAGGTGTGGGAGATGCATTTGGCCATTTCCTTTAACCTAATTACTTGTTTCCTAATGTTCTCATCCTCAAGATTCATTCTACCAGAAACCTACAACAAGCTATCATTGTATTTCAAATTTATTTGAGGTGTTTTCACTTCTCCCTAAGTGAATCTTGTCATTGTCATATAGGAATCATACTCTAACACAATTAAGTAGGGTTTCTTTACATGTTAGCTCATACAAACCTTAGGTGTACTTAAGGTTAGGGCTCACACACTGTCACTTATCAGATCTTTATCTTTTATCAAGGTTTAATTACTAAACTTAGGGTTTGACTAAGGAAAACCCCCATACAAACAAACAAATATTTTATATTGGCAGATTTATTACAGATTTGGATCTAAAGATGAAGATTTGCATGTAAATGAATAGAGCACAGACAAAGGGATACAACTTTAGTTTTTCTAGTTTTTGAAAGGCCTACAAAGACCCATTCTCCCAAGGGAAAATGAATCCCTTAGCAAACCTCAAAATAAAATTTTGGTGACAGGTGCATGTGTCTAAACCCTTCTTAGATCTTCCTGCAAAATGTGATTTCAATTTTCATACTTTCAGGAATTTTCATTTCATATATTAGGTCTTATTGTTTATTTAGCTCTCAATGAAATACCCTTAGAGAAAGACACATATTAAAATTATTATAAGTTCTACACAAATAGAAACCCCCTTAACATTAAGGATCTCTTTCCACAATATTTCATTTTGGTGAATCTAACATTATTACATCATACTTTTTGATTTGGAGATCATTAAAACCCTAGATCTAAGTTTTGCATTATCTTGTTTTTCATTTAATTTAGGGTTATATATTGCATTTTTCCATCATTTAAACTCATAAAAATATTAAAAATATTGTATACATTCTACATAATATCTTTCATTAAGGTGTATTTAAGTCATTTGGATTAGAATTACATTCAAAATTGCGTTCAATTTTGTTTTTTGTTCATACATTGTCATACAATTTAGTTTACATTTCATCAAAATTTTGGAAAAAAATGTCATTGTAGTAACACTTTGCAACCAAACACAGTAAACATATATAGTAACATAGACACTTAGCTTTTTATTTTCCAAAATCCTAAGCAAAGACTCATTCCCCCAAGGGCGAATCTATCCTAGTACAGGTGTCCTACCAACTTTTGCATGCATTTTTGTATATGTGTTTGCTTTCTATTTTAGTTGGTAGATCTATGTTCTAAAATTCTGGAACAGTATTTCTGCATATTAAAGAAAGTTGAACTTTTACTTACATTTTGGAACAAGTTAAAAACAATTATTACTTTTCATTATTTAATAGTTTCAGATCTATAGACACTTGTTTTCATTTTTCATTGCTTAGTCTAGATAGATTAAGTTTTCATTTTTTTTGAACAATTGAAAACATAGACCATCCTAAAATATTTAACAAGAGTACATTAAATGATTAACCTTGGAGAAAGCATAGTCATTTGATTATGTAAAATCTCTTACTACAAGTACACCTATCCCTCAAGACCTTTAGTAGTGATGAATTTGACATGTTAGATGAAGCCTTGAGGATTTCATCTCACCAAGATCATCTACTAAGGCTTGAAATTCCAAACACAACAAAGAGAATTCAATGCAATCACACCTCAACTTATCCTCTACCCACCTTCACAACAACCAAAAAACCAAAAAAACTTGTGCTTATCATCAGACCACCTCAAAACAAACCAAAACCTCCAAGACATATCTTAAATTTTTTAAGGCAACTCACTAGTAACAATGTTTTGTAGCAAATAAGTTATCATACCATTTATCATACATATAACACAAGGGATAATAGGCAACCACAAACTATTTCTACATTGATACCACTTCCTCAACCCATTTTTCCTAGTGCTCCTCATTTACCTTCACATAGTGGAAAGGAGTATGATCTTGTGGAACAAATTCACAACACTCAAATTTTTTTTATGGGATCTCATTCAAGCATCACCTAATTATCATAGCATGCTTCAAAATTCTTTACAACAATTTTTGGTCCCTCCTAGTGCACAACTAAATGATGCAATATCCCTAATTCAAGGTATGAATTGGGTCAATATAGATATTGTTTTTCATCAAGATGAGTTACCTCCATTGGAAATACAACAGCAAAATGAGGCTCTGATGATATTGTTTGGCATTAACAAGATTGGAATTAAGCATGCTTTCATTGATAATGGTTCGACACTCAATTTTTTTATTGTAAACCTTTTGGATAAAATTGGAGTGGACAAGACTAAAATTCAACCAAATTCTTTATCTATTTGTAGTTTTGATAATGTGGGAAATAAATTGCTTGGTGTGATAACATTTCCTGTAAAAGTTGGTAGGGTTAAATTACAAACTACTATCCATGTCACACCCTAAGAACTCTCATATAAGAGACTCTTGGGCAGGACATGGATTCATGAAATGAATGGAGTCCCTTCAACACTTCATCATATAATGAAATACAATTATAAAACAAGGTGTAGACAATTAAAGTAGATTTACAATCAGAAAGTTATTTGCAAATATAATGAAAATTCCTTTGAAAATATTGATACCAACTTAAAAATGGAACTGATGCAAGAAGAAAAGAAAGAGAATTCCTTTTAAATGATCAAAAATCTATTGGATGATGATTGAGGTTCATTAGATTTCACACCTAAATTCACAAGAGAATACAAAATCACAAAAAAAAAGAATCAAGAAAGGAAAAAGAAATAGTAGTAGTATCAACACAACATGAAGTAGAGTCATCACAAGCATCTAAGACAACACCTTTAATAAAGAAGAAGACACAACTTACACAACCAATTATGATGATATTGACCATGAGAATTCACCATTATGGAAATAAATGGAAGCTCTTTATGGACTAGGATATCAACTCTTGAAACAACTGGGCTATAATGGAAAAGGATGTGTAGTGAAAGAAGAAGGCATTAGAGTTCCTATAGAGCCTGACATACAAAAAACAAAAATAGGTCTTGGATATTATCCTTCATAGATAACAAAAGCATTGAAAAACCCTTCACTTAATATCAACACTATAACAAAGGATTCTTCTAAAACAACTCTCACATTGATGTGTCCTGACTTAATAGATACCACAAGTGATGATATTCCAATGGATTACTTTCAAAATGATGAAGTTCTAGCATAATTTTTGGTAGTAAATGATAATTTTCCAACTCACCATCATAATCAAATATTCACTTATTATTTAAATGTTAAGGGGTACTTTGGAGACAAAGCTAAAAAAAGTTTTATTGAACAAGATGAAGATCAAAAAATCCCTGCGATTCCAAATTGAATTGTGTTACTTGTGGGAGATACAATAAACATGCCAATGAATACATCTAATTATGATAAGTTGATTCAAATAGGGAAATTTCTTGATGATTATGAACATGAAGATCATGCAATGTTACTAAATGAATTTCCTAAAATATTTTCTTAGAATGACTCAAATATTCTAGATATTGATGCTAAGATAGTAGCACAGAACATTCTTCTTGAGAAAGATGCTAAACCTGTGAGAAAAAAGATACATAAGATGAATCCCAAGATAGTTGTGTTGGTTAAAACTAAAATTGAGAAGCTCTTAGATTTTGGTTTTATCCATCCCATTGATTATTCCCCTTAGATATATAACATTGTAGCAGTGGTGAAACCTGATATTCATATTACGATGTGTATAGATTTTCATGATTTAAATAAAGCATCTTTAAAAGATGATTTTCCCCTTCCTAATATCAACATGATAGTAGGTTCCACCATGGGACATGCCTTATTATCATTAATGGATGGTTTTTTAAGATATAATCAAATCTTTATTAATCCCCAAGGTCAATACAAGAAAACTTTCACTACACTTTGGGAACATTTTGTTGGGTTGTCTTGCCTTTTGGATTGAAAAATGTTGGAGCAACATATCAAAGAGATATGACATCAATATTCCATGATTTTATGCATAACATTTTGTAAGCTTATTTTGATATTTTGGTTGTTTATAACTCGTCAATATCATGTCAAAATACTTTGTAAAATCTTTAAAAGAATTCACAAGTATAATATGATGTTGAACCCAAAGAAATGCATTTTTGGTGTGGATATTGGAAAATTGTTGGGTTTTATAGTGTCACATAGAGGCATTTAGGTGAAGACAAAGAACATTTATGCTATAATAAACATGCCACCTCCTTAGAATATTTCTCAAATACATAGTTTACAGTGCAAGATTTGAGCTATCTATCATTTTGTTGCCTCATTGGTGAATCAAACTCTTCCTTTTACCCAACTCCTTAAGAAACAATCAAAATTTAAATGGAGTGAGGATTGTCAAAATTCTTTTGAAAGTTTGAAAGAGTATCTAGCTAATCCTCCCATTTTGCAACCCGCTATTCAAGGAAAACCATTCATCCTTTACATATGAGCATCAACTCATGCTCTAGTTGCATTATTAGCTCAACAAGATGAAAATGGAAAAGAACATCATGTTTATTATATTATTCAAACATTTATTGATTATGAAACTTGATATACAACAATATAAAAATAATCTTTGGCTCTTGTGTTTGCTACTAGTAAATTGAGGAATTATTTACTAAATATAGAAGTGCATGTTGTCATGAAATTTAATCCTTTAAAATACCTTTTTACTAAAATTGATTTATTAGGACATTTATCCAAGTGGGTTATGTTGTTAACTGAGTTTGATCTAAAATTTGTTCCTCAAAATGTGATAAAAGGACAAACCTTGACCGACCATTTAGTTGATGCTCCTTCACCATTAGCATTACACACTCATGACTCATTCCCTGATGAAAATGTGTTGACAATAGAGGATGAAACATGGGAATTATATTTTGATAGTTCTAAGTGTCGAATTGGATCTAGAGTAGAGGTTAAATTAATACCACCTTCCGAAAATCCTATTCCCTTATCCTATCATTTAAACTTCCTATGTATAAAAAATACTATGGAATATGATGCCCTAAATGTTGGGATACATGTGGGCTTATCCTTGGGTTTTTTCACATTTGTATATTTGGTGATTCTAAATTAGTCATTAAATAAATCCGGATCATACCAAACAAAACATGATAAGTTATCTCAATACAAAAACCTTACAATGACATTACTAGAACATTTTGAATCTTATACTATTGACAATATTCCACAAAAGGATAATCGACATGCAAATGCAATGGTAGGTGTTGCTTCCCTTATTTCTCTTGAGGATCCTTCCATGAATTTTACATTCATAGTCCACACAATCACAAAATCTTCAATAAACAAAAAGATGAAAGAAGCATTAGTTGCCAATATTGAAGCCTCTGGTGAATGACACTCATCGATATTCAATTATTTAAAAGAATGTACTTTTCCCAAACAAACTACTAAAAACACTAGAGCTTGTATTTAAAAACTTACAACTAGATATATAATCCTAGTGAATGTCTTATATAGACGATCCTTCAATGGAATTTTGCTTCAATTCCTTAAACAATCAAAACTTCCTAAAGCCCTTAAGGAAGCACATTTTGATGTTAAGAAGTGTCACAAATGTCAAGAGCATAACAATTTGATTCATGCTCCTACTTTCAAACTTCATTCCCAAGTTCCTATTTGGCCATTTTCATTTTGGGTTTTGGATCTCATTGGAAAAATTTCCCCTCCCTCCTCTTCTAGATATACGTTTATAATTACTGCAACAAATTACTTCATGAAGTAGGTAGAGGCAATTCCTCTTTGTTCCACTACTATTGATGCAATTTATCATTTCATCTTGGAGAACATTATTGCTAGATTTGTTCTTCCTTCTGCATTAATTTAAGATAATGGGACACCATTTAAGAACAATGAAGTAAAAAAATTCTTGGAAACATTTCACATTCAAAATCATTTTTCAAGACCATATTACCCACAATCTAATGGTCAAGCAAAATCAATAAACAAAACCCTCAAACAAATCGTGTGCTTGAAACAGTAAGTAAACATAACAAGGATTGGCACACTTAGTTGTCTTATGCATTGTGGGATTATCGTACAAGTATTCAACCATCTATAGGAAATACACCTTATAACCTTGTCTATGGTGTTGATGAAATAATGCCCCTAGAGTTAGAAATTTCTTCATTGTGAATTTATCTTAATGACCTTATTGATGACAACACCTACAAAGAGAAACTATTACATCTTGAAATACTTGATTAACACCGTATAAATTCTCTTGAGAATCTCCAAGCTTATTCCAAAAGAATGCAACATAGTTACAATGATAGGGTGATCCCACAATGCTAGTTTATAATTTTTGGAAAAACTAGACATTGAACTAATTTTTTTAACTAAATCTTCACTTTCGGGCACCTATAGCTACTAAACCAAGAGGAATTTGAACATGATGCAAACTAGTGATTTGTGAAATTTTCCTTCCTCAACAGAATTGTAAACCAATTTTGAGGGACCACCTGATAATCTCATTCCTCACTTATTTAACAAAGGGGATTTGGTGTTATGTGAAAATCAATGCAATGTTAATGCCACTCTAGTTGCAAAAGGAAATTTTAGTCTAAATTGGTTAGGAACTTGTGTAATCAATGAAAGTTATGGGATTGGAGCATATACATTAACAAAAATGAATGGTGCACCTCTCAAAGAACCTATCAACATTGCGCATTTGTGCAGATATTACACTTAACATTCCTTTTGAATAGTATGTATATTAAAGCATGTTGTTAGATTAAGTATATAATTTTCTATTTTATCTCTCATCGCTTCATTCTTGATAAACATTCTTGGTGTGTCTTAGATTATATAGATAAATTTTTCACTTATTTGAATTATTACTTTCTTTTACATGTTATTCAATCATATGTGTATTATGTTAAATGAGATCATTACATGAATTTAATTTTTAAATTAGATCATAAGAGAATCTAGTTTGATATATCACACTTAGTAAGATAACAATTAAACCATGGTGACATTTATTAAATAATCTTACTAAGATTATTTAATAGATCACATTGATATCTAATACAAAATAAGAACTCATGATAATAAAACATGCTTATATATAAAGATCATAAAGATTATATACATGATCACCACAATAACAAAATGTGGTGTGATATAGCATAATACATCTAGTGATTCTTATGGCTACTAGAATCCTTGGGGCCTAGTGTTGGTGCTCATTGGGAGAAAGTGGAGTGAGAATTGCTCATAGAACTCATTCGATCTAAAAGGCCTCATACCTCACCTCTAGCCATACCCTCACATACGAGTGTTGCAATATAATGTTGTTCTATCTTATACATGTCCACCTAAATTCTAGTAACCTTTTCTTGTAACTTGTTGAGATTAAATCACATGAAATCCTATGCCTTGCTCTCACAAGAAACCTAGATGACCTAAAGCCCCTTGTATGTAATCCTAAGCTCCTCATGTGTGGCTCTTGACTCTTCCTCCCTAGCTCTGAACTCCTCGATCATCATCATAGCATCCTCATACATTGTCTAAGCCATCTCGCTAAGGGCTCAAATAGGTCAACATGGTGCCCCATGTTGGGTGGTGGCCTATGCTTCACTCGTATCACCTGGTGTGGGGAAATAGATGGATTCATATTTGTAGTGACTCAATTGAATAATTTTAGTAACTCTCATGTCCCCACTATAAGAAATAAAACATAGCATAAGTTACAACAATATTAATGCATAACTAAAAGCTTAAAATATGAACCATATATCATCACCTGGATCACAAGTTTTCCAGTGAGGATCCCAATAGGATACAAAAGGTGTCCTATTGCAACTCCTCACATGAGTAGGAAGGTTGGTAGGTGTAGCATGGCTACACTCTTTGTGCTCATGGCACAAGATGCCTGATGTAGTCATTGCTTGTGCTCGGGTAACACGAGGACGAGATGTTGGTCTCTCCTCAAGGGAATCCATAGCCCTTGCTAGCTCTTCTCCCATCGGCTACTAATCCTCCTATGTATCCTCTATCATGTCATCATTTGTTGTATCACAATCCATGACCACATCCTCTCTCTCATTTTGTGTCCTAGAAGAGGTCCAACATCACCTACAAGATAATCATCAAGGAAGATGTGTCGGGTTCATGCTCTCTCCCATCGTCTCTCATAACCTATAGTGGTGTTCACAATATCTAAATCAAATGTTGGGGGTGCATCTTGGTCCGCATTGTCTAAATCATTGAAACCTATGTCATTGATGGTAGGATGACGGATGTCTCTTGGCCTAGCACCACTCCATATAGCTCTCAAGTATGTAGATCATGGCCTAGGTGCTACCTGGACCTACCCAAACAGACACATGATGTGATCATAATAAAATGGAATAACTATATAGTCATGTCATCCAACCATCAATATGTCCTATTGCATCTTGGTCAACTATCATGTATGATCTAGCCATTATGGTATAGTTATATATGGTCTCCATACTATATCATCCTCCTCTAAGTGATCAAATCATATCCTCTAGTGTAGAAGATCTTCACATTGTCAGGCTCATCTCAATGTATAGCTATAGGCTATCATATAACCAAGGGTCGCTATGGTAGGAAAACCAATTGGTCTAGTGAATGAGATATGCTTGAAGGCCAACAACTAAAGAAGTGTATAATGCACTATACTATGAAGCTCTTGATAAACAAAGCGATCAAGATCGTAATAGATATGAGTAAGCATACTACAACCCCATGTATATATGATTTGATGCTACTATGTATCATGAATGGTGTGAACAAGGCCTCCCTCGAGGCGTATGCCTTTTCCTCAAGGTGTATGTCTTTTCCATAAAGAGAAAGTATATGGAATCCATTGGAGCTCAATGTGAGCACCAATATCCTCAGGAGTAATAGGGTGTCTCGTACAATACTGAATGTCATATCTCATCTATCGACATGTGTGATCCTCCTCTAAGTGGACAATCTCATCCCAAATGGGTGTCCTAAGAATTTGATGTACATCCTCCAATGTCAATATCATCTCCCCTGTTGGGAGAGGAAAGGTGCAAGTGTCTAGGTCACATCTCTCTACTAGCTCCATCAACATCACATCATGATACCTCATCAATGGCATGAGGTATATCCAAAATATTCTAGTAGCACAAAGTGTTTCCTCCTCTTAAGTCAATCAGGTAACTTGCTCATGGGGGAAAGAGAATAGTCATCCTCCCAATAATTTTTGGGTGTGTGGTGGAATATAAAAGAAGAAAAGGAAATCATCAACAACATTGCAAAAATAGTTAACCAAACAGTTAATAGTAAAGTAAAATTTCCCTTGGACATTCTACCCAAAATGGGACAGGCTTGCCATTTCTAGATGGGGGGTCTAAGATAGGGTTCCCAAAATGGGACAAGGTCACCATTTTGGGACGAGGTCCTCATGAAGTTTGAAAAAATGCATAAATGGTACAAAATGTAAAGGAAAATCATAGGGAGAAGTTACAATAAACTCACCTCTAGTAGGATGTTGTCATCTACAATCATGGATCGTAGAACGTCTAATCTCAAGGGCTCATAGGGTCATTGGCTCGATATGTTCACTTCTCTATAACAAGGTAATCTTCAAATAGTAAATTTCAAAATGATAGTCAAAATTTGATTTTGCACTAACATATACTAAAATTTCTTAATAGTAAATTTCACTCAAATTAATATAATGGAGGCTAAAGAGCTCTATTTTTTATGTCGTTTGTTGTGTTGGATTTGTAGTTTCATTCCCGATCTCATCCAATATTTACTGATAGATAGTGTTGTGATGTCATAACCCTATTATAAGCATTTCCATCAATAAAACTCTAGAAATTTGATGAGGTTAGATTTCTACCTTGATTCCACTTCCATAAAGCAACTAGAATCAGGGGGCATACATCTACCCTAAATTTGATTCTTTGTAGAAGTTTGACATGTTTTAAGATGATTTTGAATAGCTAACAAATAGGTTTTGAAGGATGTGGTTCCTAACATTGTGGCTTTGCAAATAACTACAGTGGGGGCTTCATTCTCCTCATTCACAAATGAATTACAATATCCATATGAGTAACCTTTTCTGAAGCATGATTTACTTTCAAGTACTTTAGCTTGTACATGCACGTAGTGTCATATGGATGCTAAAGTGGGGGCTAAATGTAGGGTAGAAAAGCCTAATCCGTTATTGGTGATAGTACAATTTCTTGCTTAGTTTGGATCTATTTTAGTTACCTTATATTAATGCAATTTAACTCCAAAGGAGGGAGCTCATGTTGATGGAAAGTAATGTCAAGATTATTTTTATGGATGAGAGCTGCCACATCATTCAAAGTGGATCCTAGTGGAATTGTGATTTGTTTTAAGGAGGTTTGAAGAATGATGTTATAATTTGGTGTAGTTTGAAGAAAATCCCAAAGGTAAATTTTGGTAAGAGTATTCTTTAATTGTTCAAAAAGATCATACTCCTTTATTTTTGGGTTATAACAAGGAGCACTAGGTGGATTAGGTAAAGGTAATGGAGGTTGAATTGGTTGTGGCGGTTGTGGGTTATTTTAGGTGTTACATGTATGAGCAACAATATCATTACTAGATTGTTGTGATACATTGGTGTTAGGTGGGTAAAGGGTGTACTGGGGTCGATTGGAGGGATGAAGTTTATGTGAGGGTGGGAAAATGATAATTTTAGGTTGAATGACATTAACATCCTTGATTTTAGAGGTCTCACAATAAACCAAAGCGGATGAGTTGGGTGAGATGAAGTCTTGAAGAGACTCATCTATCAAATGCAAATCATCACGACTAAAAGATTTGAGGGGTAAATTGTCATCAACTATGTTAAGATGTTCAAGAGGAGCACTAGAGGTGTTAACATTTGTTATCATGAGTTGGTCACCACAAACCTTAGTGGATGGCTTATGCGAGATGAAGTCTTGGAGAGCTTCATCTAACAAATCAAAGTCATCACAAGAAAATTTTTTGAGGGGGACATGATCATTAAGGGGTTTCTCATGTGAAGCATTAGAGGATGAAGTGAGTGAGAGGAAGTACTAAAGAACCTCATCTAACTTATCAACATCATCACTACTAAGAGGCTTAGATGAGATGTTATTCCTAATTTGAATCATATGTTTGAAGGGCTGGTGTAATGTTTCAGGTTTGACATCTTTATGGATTGTAGAATCTGATCTAAAATAACTAGGGATGAAAAATGAAAAGGAAATTTACAAATACCTAAAACTATCCATGAATGCCATGAAAGTAAATAGCAGTTAAGCTAAGAAAATAGAAATAATTGAACTAACATAGAGAGGTAATGATAGAAAACAGAAAGATGCAATGCAAAAAACTAAAATCTAGAAATATTAATGTAAAATTGTAAAGGGATTGATTCACCCTAGGTGGTGAATGAGTCCCAAGAGATGAATTTTTGATGTTTTTCTAATTTTTTTAATGGAAAACTTAAGATGATTGAAAAATAATCTAGAAAACTAATGAATCTTGAACTTGGGCTGACTAGGACTCATTCACCACCTTGGGGGAATCAGTCCCAGGTTAGGACTTTTCTGCACATAATCTATTTTCTAATAGTCAAGGATCCAGAATTGCATCTGACTAAAATTTTCACCTCAGGTGGGGCTCATTCACCATGCATGGCGATTTAGTCTACTTTCTGATTTTTGTAATTTCAAAACTTTTTCCTACACCTTGACACCTATACAACAATTTTTTATGGAAACCTGATTCCAGATCTCATAAAATTCCTACAAAGCAACTTAAAAGATTTTGTCTAATGGGGGGTTTTCCTTAGTCAAACCCCTAGTTGGGTAATTAAACGTTGAATAGATAAAAATATGCATAAACACTAGCCTTAGATGTGTTAAAGACTAGGGAAAGCTGAAATGAAACAAAGGCCCTATCACTAACTCATTTGACTACAAAATCCGACAAAAATTTCTGACGAAAGATGTATAATTTGATGTATTGTCAAGTACTTGTGATATTTAATGTGTAATTTTCAATTTTTTTAAATTTCATCCCTGACGTTCGTTGAAATTTCAATGAACCTAGTGGTCATCAAAAATTCGACGCAACACTTTATTTAAAATTTTGACGAATGTGCAAAATTAGAAAAAATCAAATTGTGGCTGACATAAATAAAAGTGAGTTCGCCTATACTTGCGAATTTGCTATACTTGTGACCGTTTGTGGAGAACTAAGGATGATTTTCTTGGGAAAGATCAGAAAAAATTCAAGAAGATATCGCCAGGTTGAGGGTAGTCATTGTCTTTCTCTAGAATTCATTTGTGAAGTCAGATTTGTACTTCTAGGTTTGAAAATCATATTTTAAAGCAACATCTCATCATATTTCATTTTTAGACTTGTGCATTTTTAGAATTTCATTTCTAGATTTTGTTGTGCAAGTTCAACATTATGATTTTAGGAGTCTAACGGTTGGAAATCATAGTAAAATAAGAATTTAATAAGTTATGGAATTAGCATTTTAAAGTGTTTTTTTGGGTTCATTAACTTCAGACTATATTCTCTTTTGCAGGGGTGGTTGCATGCCGAATTTTTTTGGTGCAAAATATCAGAATTATTAGATTTTGTTACCTGTTATGATTAAAAATTATTAGAGTTTGAGTTTGATATTTTTTGAAGATCTAAATATTCAAGCTTGGTAAAGAAAAATCATGTTAGATAATATTAGTGGAGAACAAAATGAATAGACACTTGCTAGATTGTGGGCTAGATTGAAAAGAAAGGGTGATGGGAAATGTTATTGTCCTTGCAATAATTTCAAGGGCTTAAAGACGAGAATAATTTTAATCACAACAACTGAGAAACATTGTAGGCAGCATGGTCATGTTGAAGGGGGGCATGATTATCATCCATTGGTAAGTTGTTCATTATATGTCTTTATATTGATTGAATTTGTAAATGTTTATATCATTTTAACATTTTATATATATATATAAAATATCTTGATCATGATCATGGTTTATTTGTGTCGATCATTATTATAAAGGTGGGGCACCCTAGGGCACAAGAGATGGATTATCATGCCCCAGAGAATGTGGTTTTGTGATAGGGAGGTTGGATGAATCAATCACTGATTCATGCTCTAGGTCTTGTTTGGAAGACCTCTAAGGTGTCTCACTCCACCACTTCAACCTATAGGACCTTTCCTCACATAAGATCCCCTAGTCTTGCCTTGCCAACCCCAACTACCAACATAATTCCTCCTACCAAGTCAAGACTTGGTGCAAACTTGCAACTCTAACCTTAGCCCTTAATCCACCCTAAAGGCTACAATCCTCCAAAATCTTGAATTTGACTTTGCAGGGATGTGGAGGTGTTTCTATTCACTTTAATCCATCTATTTTTGGTTCTTGATGGTCCACCTGACTTCATTTCTTGGTCGCTTCCACCAAACCCTCATTTTGGTCCAAAAAGACTACTAGCCCTAGGAGCCCCAATTAGGCCTCCTTCTCCAAGAAAATAGGTTAGTCCTCTAAACTTTCCAAAGAACACCCCAATATTTTCTTGGGATTCTTGGTTCATATGGCTACTTCTCAAAGATTTTTGGGGTCTTGGGTCTCAACTGTCCTTACAATGCCCTAACCTAAAAATGGGCAAAACTAGGTCTTTTAAGCCCTTTCCTAGCTTCTTCCAAACTGTTAAGTTCTTCTCGCATCAGATGGATTGATGGAGCTTCCTCCTCCATGCTATGTCTTGGCAAGACACTTAACTATCTTCTCCAAGCAATGATTTGTCAAAAATTTGACACCCCTGTACTTCTAGTGCTCTGCACTAAGGTCTTCCCTAGCCAGACTCTTTCCTGGCTTGCCTAGGGCAAGACTTTTCCAATAGCTCCTGCACTTTTCAAGAACCTAAACCCCACAATATTTACAACCATGGAGTCTATTCACTGTTCCCAAAGGGACGCACAATTTGTACTGTGGGAAAGTGAACTAACACTCCATTTTCACAAAACTGTTTGGTTCAGACCAGCGATAGTGAAGAAAAAAAACTATTTACAAAAAAAAGCTGAAATTGAATTAGAAAGCTATCTAAATGCCACACAAAGCTTGAAGGATAACTACACTACATCCTACACTAATTACAGTGCCCTGTTCAATCCATTAAAGTAGCACTTCAAGCAAAAATAAGAAAATTAGCACACAAAACCAACTATTTTTCTTGAATTCACAGAACTTCAAACATAAAAAATGCTTCCAACCCCTAGTATTAGGGTTTGGATGACCTTATATACCTTTCTCCCATGTGCTAGGACCCTTGGGTTGGACTTAGGACACATTAATGTTGTTTTACAACTTTTAGGCCAAATTGCCAAGGCAACATTGCTAAAATGCTCAAATTGCCAAGATTAGTCTAGGAACTCATAAAGTTCAAGACTCTAAGAAAAACCTACCCTAACACACACACACAAAACAACCTAGGGACTTTATATCATAGTCCTTATTCCCTTGGTGGTTGGCTAGAACCACCTACAAGCCAAAACAAACCAAAAATCACTAAGATCTTCCAAAAGACCTTAAGGTGCTCCTGCACCATTTTGCAAGCAGAGGAACATGGAGTTGTGAATATCAAAGATGAAGTTAATGATCCTATAGAAGAAGATGAAGTGAATATCGAAGATGAAGTTAATGATCCTATGGATGAAGTTAAGGATTGCATGCAATTTTGTTTGGCTATTTTTATCAACTAGAAAAAGATGTTTATCATGCTTTGAACATTAATAATTTGCAAGTTGCCCATGGATTCTTCTCAGTATATTGTGTACTTGTCATTTTTTTTGTCAAACAGGACATGATGCAAGATTCCTTAGTTTTCTTTACACCATAAGTTTCTTATAGACATGATTAACTTTTGAGAGCTTAATAGGGATTTAAACCTAGGTGGATCTACCTTTGTGAACTAAGCAGACTTAAGTGATGTGATTTTTTTTATAGAAATCTATTCACAATGGCAATCTTACAATGAACATATATAATCCTAATAAAGTGTGTGTAATATTAGAATATGTTCAGTTAACATATGTAAAAAATAAAATGGATAAACTAAAATATGAAATGTGTGAGACTAGTGTCTTGTTGGGTGTATGGAGTCTAATGAAGATCTAGAAAAGTGTAATCTATGATGGCAATAATTCAAACTATTTGGCACATATATGTAGTTTATAACTTGTATAAACATGCAAGTAAATGACTGACAAACTCTACTTGAGATAGAATTACAATCCTAGTTATGTCTTACATTATGAAACATATATAAATATATCAAAATTGTGAAAGGACACATCCTTTCAGAAATGTCTTTTTCTTAACAACAATAAAAAACTAAAAATTATGCTCTATTAAGCCATAAATGGAAAAATGTAATTACTAAGTTCTTAATAATCCAGATGATATTTCTGAACCACTGTGACTGACTTGAAGGATTTAATCTTTACTTAAAATAACCAACAAATCACACCACATAGATGCAACAAATGTGCATAGATAAACTGAACATATACTTGATATATCAATTTAAATAGCATAAAATTATCAACCCTGGAGATAATAATGTTTTCAATTAATCCAACAAACAAGTGATACCAAAAATGCGCCACAAAATCAAATAACTTCCATTGATTCCTTTAGAGTTTAAAACATGCATCCAAGTCTCTTGAAATGTGAACATCATTGAAAACTATCTATCATATATTTTTCCTATTCATCCTATGTCCTTTTGATATCAAAAAATGGATACTTATACATCAAATGCTTGAAAGGACATGTCCTTTTAGAAATGTCTTTTGTTTAACAACAATAAATTAAAACAAGTGATTAAGCTCTGTTTAGCCACAAGTGAATCTTTGATAAGTGATCCAAGTGGTCCTGATGCTCATGTGTATCTACATCTCCTAACACATTCTAAATTTTGATCTCCATTTTCACCATCTTCTCGTTCTGTTCGCATGCTTCATCCAACGTTCTATCTTTCTCAGTAGCCTTCTTCAGGATCTCTTGCAATATTGATTCACATTCACCATTCCACCTAGTTGCTTCCTTCAATCTTCCTCCATCATGATAGAATGCAGTGAATCATTTTTTAGCAGCATCAATTAGTCCGTGTGCATCCCCCTGTAATTCTTCAAGAAAATATTTGTGTTTTTTATAAGATTATTTGCACTATCGATTGCCACGCTATCAGGAGCATCCCTTTGGTTTATTTCCTAGAGCTTTTGTTGGATCCTTCCATCTATCCTCTTATGTTCTTGTACTGCAGTAAAATTGTGTGAATGTGTTCCCCTGAGCTTACTCAACCAAGTCATTAGGTTGGCTTGTCTCTTTTTAATTACTGCTACAAGTGCATCATATTTCCCTTGAGAATAAGCACTTTATCCTTCCCACTGATCCTTTGCCTATGAACTTTCACCATGAGTTAACAGCTTAGTTGTTCCCATTTTGACTCCCAACATATCTTTCAGGCAGTCATTTTCTCTCAACATTCTCTCATTGTTCATCTTGTACATTTCTTTTTCTTTGGCAACATTTGTATCTGGGACTTGTTTAGTTTTTCTATATTTATCCCAATTTTTGTTGTTGCCATAGGATCAACCTCTCCAATCTTTAGAGTCATAACATGCCCAAATTCTTTCTCAGTACCAATAACAACTAATTTTCTATGAGGTGGATACAAGGCCCAAATCATTAATGACCCTTCATCTAGATTATATTTAGACCCTATATATACTTCAGTCACCCCCTCAGGGATGAGCTTATGTGTGGCATTATTATTCTTTAGAAAAATGTCAAAACCCAATACAGAAGTGAGATCCAACCCTAGAAAGATCATAACACCATCATCTTCTAACATTTTCCTTCCTTTCTCAGGGGTCATACCCGCCATCTCTCTTTCCACACTCAATTTTAGATCATTTAATAGTTGCTCCTCATTACTTGGTGTGATATTATCATTTGTTTCTCTTATTTATTTTCCTTTCTGTTTATACAAGAAAGCCCTAAACTCTGGAGAATTCACAAATTCACTATCTGCCACAAAATGATTTGTAATCCATTTGTCTTGTGTCTATGTCTAGGCTTTCTTCAGTACCCAATTCTTTGGCAGGGCATTTGTAGTCCTGGGTCCTCAATCTAGAAATCCTTTTGGATGGGATTTGTGGCATATTATCTCCAGATGCCTCCTCTCCAAAAGATAGCAATTATGTATCCTGCAGTCCTTGGCTATATTCTTCAACCACTCTTTCTTCTTCTTTTTCTTCTAAGTTTTTGATCATATCATCAAACTAATAGGGTATAGTATTATACCCTCCAAAGTTTATATTTTGTTTAGCATAATTAATGTATCCTTCCAGATCAAAGCTCTTTCTTGGTGGTCATTTTGTCATGTTGTATTTCAATAACTTGTCAAGAATCAAATCATATCCTTCCTTTTCTAACATAGTAAAATCACCAAAGCATAGTGTACTAGGCATAAAAGCTTGCTTTCCAAAAGAGCTCAAGTTCATAACACTAGAAAAGTCTATTTTCCTAACAATTTCTAAATAGGCAATCCTGTCTAGAACTATTTTGGGTAGAATAAATGGGGTATCCTCAAATCCATACACTCTAATCATAGTAGCATCCTCCAAACCGTACCAATCCCCCCAGTTGTGATTAATTGGCCCATTAAAATCCTTAGGTCTAAGAAACCTCTTTATTTCTTCAAACAAAGAATAGGCACATGGATGTTTGTAGAATTTATACAATGGTTTTACAAAATATTCCTCAAAATGCACAAAATAGGAATTATCAAACCTGTTATCCTAGATAGCAGCCCATAACTAAATGTGCAATAACTTTCCTTCCTTGTCAAACTGCGAAACCCTCAGTTCCTCATGCCACATCCCTAACTCTTGTCCAAAATATAACACTATGTGCATTAATAGTGAATAAAAGTTAAGATGTAAAACAAGGGCTCCATTCTTTATTGCCATCAATCCTGAATCAAGACCTTTAAAAATATATGAGGCATAGTCAAAAGGCTTGGAGTTGTGACATTGAATATCTACTGAAATCACCATGGGCACAATTGACATGTATTCAAGGACTTCCATTCCCAACACCTAACCTACTGAAAAATAGGTGTATCTCATATAGGGCACAAATAAGTCAACATGGAATGGGGGTCCATCACTATCTTCTAGCAGAACTGGTTTTCCACCCTATTTATTTTTGTGTAATGGAAGCCTCCAACCCTTATAAATTGTGTCCATCCTCCAAAATTCCTTCTCTAATTCTTCACATATAATTTTTTCATTACATACCCCTTCCAATTTGAAAACCTCACCTATTGCATCTTCTAATACATACACAAATGGTTTCTCGGATGGGTCACAGATGGCTTTAAGCTTTGAATTATAATGGGTAGCTAACAACTTCACCAATTCTACATTAATGAACACATTAGGGCAAACAAGCTTCCCCGGGTTAAGATTCCATGGATTACATACTTGTTCAAAATGATTCCTTCGATGATAATAAAAACTGAACAACTCATAACCTCTTATTGGGGTCCAAATATCACCTATGTGCTTACATTTATCATCTAATTTATCTACTTTTTCCCTAAGCTATACAGAACGTCTAGATTTGGGTCCAGAGCCAGGTAATTGATCAATAAGATCTTTATTTAATTTTCTCTCAGTTCCCTTTGGCTCAACTTCAAACTCAATTTTCTATTTTTTTCCTTTCGGACGACTACTTTCTCCATGTTTCCTACCCTTTTATTTTCCTAAGCTGGTAGCTTCCATTTTATCTTCTCAAAATTGCAAAGTTTAGAGTACAAAGAACTTACTGTATTTTTCTTGAAATCTTTGAGCTAAAGAAATACCCTAGCCCTTCATTTTTCCACTTTGCTTCCTCCGTTACCAATTATACAACAACATCTTTGATCAATTCCCTTCAATTCATGAAATTACTTATGCTTTTTGGTGCCATTAATATCTTAGATTAAGCACGAGTGTAGCAGATTTTTCAAATTTCTAACTGTCACATCATGTGATCACATCGGCAAGACATTTCAAACCTTGGGTCATCCTTTTATAAGAAGGCTTAACCAATGTTCACTGATCCTCCTATTGATCGAAAATACATCTCATCCTTTTCACTGATACATAATTCATCCATTTAGTTTATATAGATATTTCCCAGAGTCACCTCGACAACTATTTTGATTCATTTTTATCTTCATCAGCAAGAGATTATGTATCACTAGGATATTTTGTAGTTTCCCCGACATTGTGAGTCTCCCCGATGATGTTACTTCGATCTCAAGTATGTTGCCAAAACTCTTGCCGATGTAATCTTATCGACGTGACATCACGTGTCGGGTAGAAATTCATAACTTATCCCAATCGCATTTGTCTTGGCGATAGTATGTTTCTTTGTTTTGTCGGCAAGACATGATGAGTGCTTTGTAGATGATCTTTCATCGGTGAGACAAACATGCTCGGGTTGTCTTAGGGATCTTACAACGATGGCTTCGGTCTGGCTGATATAACTCCTTGTGCCTTGATCAGTGAGACATAACAAGGTTCTTACTGATAGAACTTCATCGGTGAGACATATATGCTCGCTATGACATTCTCACTTCACCCCGATGACCATCTTGATTTTTTTGTGTCTTCATCAACAAGACATCATGTATCACTAAGACATTTAGTAGTTTTCCCAATGTTATAAGTCTCTCTGATGATCACTTACTTTGATTTCAAGCACATCACCAAGATACTTACAAATACAATCCTATCGATGTGACATAGAGAGTAGGGGGGACATTTTGAAATCATTTCGATAGCGTTTAACTTGGCAATAGTATGTTTCTTTGTTTTGTCGGCAAGACAAGATGAGTGTTTCGTCGATGATATTTCATCAGCGAGACAAATGCACTTGGGTTGACTCAAGGATCTTACTCTGATGGCGTTGGTCTGGTCGATACAACTCCTTGTGCTTTGATTGGTGAGACAAGACAAGTTTCTTGCCGATGGAACTTCATCAATGAGACCTATATGCTCGATATGACCTTTTCATTTCACCCTGATGGAACCAATGAATCTCTTTATCGGTGAGACCATGGACCGTGTCATCCTGATGTGTATCTTCTTATATAATCTGATCGGTGTGACATTTTATTTTTTTCGCAAATATGTTGAAAATGAGAATATAATTATTTATGAATCAGATAGGCCTACACAAATTCTTGTCGATATGGATTATTTGAATACTAGATTTTGGAGGTTTTTCATGATATCAAATGGTCAAGAATGATGTGATCATATGTGAAAGAAGTATATTGGCGTGAAATTAAATATGATTTGTATTCCAATGTAAAAACTACAAAGAATGGAAACAATTCTTTCAACACATAAACTATTATGTAGTAGTCAATTAAAATGAAAAAGCTTACTCTATATTAGTTAAGATACACAACTAAGAAAATTATCTAAATAGTATAATCATTTGACCATTAGCATATAGCAATTTCTATAGAGTTGTAGATCTCTTCCATTTCAAAAACACAAAACAATATTAGGTAGACAATCAAACATCTTTCATTTCTACAGTGACTTATTTATCCTAGAGGAACTAAGTATATAGTATACAAAGAAAATGAACAAACCCACAACTACCCCTATTTTGAAGGAGTTTAGTTTTCTCTCCTTCCTTATCTCCCTAATATTGTCTAATTATTTTAAAGAGACCAAGGGTCATTGTTGGAAAATGTGCCTCAATCTCACAGGCTGTAACTCCTAGAAAAGAAAAGTCGGTGTGACATTCCTTTTGTTTGGTAGACTGGCAGTTTTGGAACCCTGTGGTTTGCACTGGTCGCTGTGACTTTTTTTAAGTCTTGCCGAATGGACCTATCACTATCACATGGAGACTCGATGAGATCTCTTACAGATATGGAATGTCTCGGCGACAAAAGGGTTTGTTATCGGGTTCCTAGCGTATGTCGGTGTGACCTATGGTGACTGTATACACTTGGAGTAACTCAAGGGTCTCGGTGAGAAGTCTTGGCGATATGTGAAGTCTTTCCGATATTGCTTGTGGTCATCGAGATAACCCATATGTGTCGGAATGATGTCTCGGTGATGATAGGAAGTCTTGCTGATATCGGAGTGACCTTTGGTCTGTCTGGCCGATGTGGAAATTGATATGAATTTCTCCTATCGGCATGAAGTCTTGGAGACCAAGAGATGTCCCAGCGACAATGTTAGGGGTCATCGGTGTAACATAAGGTGACCGGTATGAAGTCTCAATGAAAGAAAAAAGTCTTGCCGACTCAGTAAGACATGTTTGCTCGGTGAGAGGTCTTGGCGAACTACAATGGTCTCGCCAATGGTTGTGTAACTTTGGTGTAACACATGAAGGATCAGTGTAACATCTTGGCAAAAGATGAATGTCTTGCCAATTATCAGATGTCTTCAGTGTGACTCTTGGAAAACAGAAGTCTTCGGGGTGAAATGTGAATATCGCTGTAACCTCTTAGCGATAGAGGGAAGTCTTGCCGACAGTTAGATGAATGTCAATAGGAATGTGATGGATGTCAGAGGTTTCGGTATGACTTTGGAACCTCGGTATGATCTCCTGGCGAATGTGGAATTTCTTGACGACAGTGACATTGGTATAACATAAATAATATCGGTATGATGTCTCATTGAATGGAGATTGTCTTGCCGATGAGAATGCTAAGGTCGATATGACTTGATGACTTCAGTGTAATGTCTGGGCGAAGAGTGATAGTCTTTCCAACTGATGAACTCTTCGGAATACCTTGTGATCTTCTGTGTAACCTCTTGGCGACAATTGGATATCTTAGCGATAGCTTTCTGGAATCAGTATAATCTCTTGTTGATAATGAAGACTCTTGGTGATGGTTGTGCAATCGGTCCTGTGGCATCAGGGAGACACGGTTAGTGTCTCATCAACATGCGACACAGGTTGAACACTGTTGACCATTGGAAGATTGTCCTACATGGTGCGATTTGGACCAATCAGAGAAAGCAGGATGTGAACCGTTTGCTGAACCATTTCTATGTGGAATTTGGAAAACTAAAGCACAAGGAAGTAGAAACATCTAATGATGTTGGGCTGGATGATTCATGAGATCTGATCCGACAGTTGGAAAAGAATGATTTCATAGAGCCTGCACAGAACGGGTGTATAAATGTACGCATTGGAAGTTTTGAAGAAAAGTAGCCGATAAGCCAAGGAGCTGAAGAGCCGAGAGCCAGAGAGAGAATGATAGAGAGAGGACTGAGTGGCTAGTCGAAAGACCGAAGCCATGAGGTCGAAAGACCGAAGCCATGAGGTTGAAAGACCGAAGCCATGAGGTTGAGGCCATGAGGTCTAAGCAGAAAAGTTAAGCTGTTGGAATCTCTCATGATCATGATTGCTTTGGATGATCTCTCATGGATAGTCTGCTACTAGTTGTATCCAGAATGAACAAGATTTAATCTCTGAAAGGCTAAGAGCCTGAAACTATATTGTAACTCTCTGTTGCTGAATAATCCAATGGCTCAAACTTTGGAGAGGGGTTTTTTACCCGAAAGGGTTTTCCCCATGTAAATCTTTGTGTTCTGTTGTTTGTCTCATCTTTCATGTCTGTATTGGTTCTGTTAGAGAATCTATTAATGCATGTTGTTGAATTTACATGTGTTTCTCTCAAAATGATCAATGTGGGAAATAAACTGTGTCTGTTCCGCATTTGGACATAGTTGAACATGTTTTTGAAGTAACTTGATCGAAATTAAAGTTACTGAAGACACTACTGTTTGGAGTTTTCATTAGATACGCTCCATTGATTTCCTAACAAGTGGTATCAGAGCCTTCTTTTGGTTGTTGGTTATGGATATTTCTTATGTGAATATTTCTTAGCTTGTTGGGCTAGAGGAAATTTGGAGGATTGGACTGATGTATTGATCCTTTGATGAGTGGAAGCCTTGTGGTATTCTGAGACAACATGCAGCTTGAAGGATGGTGAAGATAGAAAAGGGAGTTGATCATGTTGTGATCTGTGTCTCCTGGCTGGTAGAGGTTTAACCTTGGAGTATGAGGTGGATTTTCTTACTCTGTGGCTGTGTAGCAGTAAAGCTTTCATATTGGTGTCTGTGTGACAGGCTCCTGGGTGATATGAAGAAGCCTAGGTTGTTTCTCAGCCATGGAAGAGAGTGCTTATGCTAGGTGGTGGTTCTTGGTGTTGGAAGGCACTGTTTCCTGTTAACCTCGAATACTTAAAGGCTATGAAGTTAATCATTAGATGATTTGCAAGCTTCTGAAATAGCCTTTCTCTCTTTCTCAGATGCATGTACATGTTTGTGGTTTAGAGTTGGTCCGAAAGGGGCCTAGATTCTCTTGAACTACTGTTTTCTTTCTAAGGATGATTTGTACTTGCATGGCTCTGTGGTTTTGCAGGTTTTATATGGTTAAGCAAAACTTGTGACCATGTGGAGTTGGTATTAAGCTATTGTCTAGACACTGGCCTCTTGGGGTGTTGCTGGATGAGATAGTTGTAGTTCTACATGCATGCTTGGTGCGTGACTTGAGGAGGTATGATTTCTTCTCTACATGGGAGTGTTGGTACGTGATTTGTCACTCAACATTCTTGTGGTGGTACTTGAGGGTTCCTTGATTATGGTGCTCGTTGTGGTCATGATTGGAAAATCAGATTTGGAGTGATCTGGTGATTGAGTCATGTTGTCTACATGGTTATTCTCTTTGAAATCTCAGTTTTTCATTTCCAATGTCATGATGGGTTTGTACATTTCTGTTGAATGGATCTACAGGTTGTGCAATGTTGTGGGCTGTCTTTACCTACATGTTTGCTATGAGAAAACTCGGAAGTGGACTGTCTATATCCACGAGGTTGACTCATTGTTGGTGCAAACTTGTTAGCTGGCCTTGTTTGTGGTCACTTGTGCATTGGTGTGGTGCTTTGAGATGAGAGGATGGATACTATTGAGTACCTGAATAGTCGGTTATGGTAACCTGTAGTAGGTGATCATGATGCTTGGAGAGCTTAGGTGTCACGTTTCAGTGGGAGCTCTAGCAGTGATTGTGGATTCATCACATGGTGGTGAATGGTCTTCTTTAGTGTTGCAGATGTTTCTTGAGAGAGCTCTTTGATCCTATTGCAGCAGAAGAGTTCTTTTCGCATTTGCATGGACATTATTTGAAGATGTGCAACATCTTGGAACCATGGAGGACGCTTGGAGTCTTTGGCTGAGGTGTTGGTGGTGCTTGACAGGTGATGTTGGTTTTAAGTCTATTTGCTTTATGTCATGGTATACTCCTTGTGCATTGGAGTTTTGGCATTGTGCATTGTACTTGAGACAATGGTGAAGACACTTGGAGCACGGTATCTCCTATGGGGATGTGTAGATCATGGTGTCATGATAAGTTCCTGATTCAGATGATTCGAACTTTGACAGTGATCTGGTAATTCTTTGTGTATTGAGTGTTTTGATTATTTGCTTGATACTTCATGATAGTGCAGTAATTGAGTTGAAGTTTAGCACGAGATGATCAGTTTCTAGTACTCATGGATACATGAAGAATAAAGGTGAGGCTATTTTTTCTCTTATGAGAGAAGTGTTGCTGATTGTTACTCTTGATGAATTTTCTAGCAGAAAGTCCAAGAAGCCTACACCTTGGTTGAACGTGAGTTCAATAAGAGACCTATGAGGAGATTGCTCTTGGATTATTCATGATGACTTGTACCTTGAAGGAGTATTCTCGTTCCCACTCTTGGTCTACTTGGTATTTTATCTTAAAGGTATTTGGCCCATTATATTTTTCAGATGTGTTTTATTAAGTTCACTTTCATGATATGGATCTTGAATTGTTGTCTAATGGTTTTGGAGGATTCATAGTGGAATTTGTATAGTTTTGTTTTATCTCCTTGTTACTAATGAGAATTGGTAGGAGATGTTGTATGGGCTGATTCCCTGAAATGGGGAATGAAGTAGATTGATCTTCTTTGAGAAGCTCACATCCATGTTTTTAAAAAAAAGGTCAGTTTGATCTTGGTGATTGAACGAATGGATGTTGGTAAGGTTTTTCTTGTGGGATGTGAAGAAGATCATTCTTGACACAGCTGGCTATTAGAAGTGTATGTAGGAGGATGTTCTATAAGAAGATAATGTGCAGTGTTTCTCTCTGTGGCTGTGAAGACTTGTGGTGAGAGAAATTTTCCTTGTGGCAGATTGTTGCAGGTTGTGCATATCATTGTGGATTTTTCCTTGATACTTCATGGTTACATTTTCTATGTGCTGGTATTGGTAGACTTGCGATGCCTTTGATCTTTCAGATCTGGATTACTCAGGCAGTGGGAGTTCCTATATGTGTCTTGTCTTCTTTGACTGGTTGACACTGGAACTTGTATTTGTTGTTAATGGATTGGAAGAAGTTTACTAATGGTGATACCTTCAAGGTATGTGAGATTGGATAAAATAGCACGAGCTGTGGGTGCTAGTTTCAGTCGCATGGGTTTATCAGTTGGATGGAAGCAATCAGTCTGATTATTGTTCTAACTAGTGTTGTTTATCTTGTTTCTAGATAATGACTTCATTGTTGTGTTCTGTTTGAAGCTTTGAAGTTGATATTGCTTTTGTATGGCGTCTGAGCACAGTGAAGTGGTAGCAGTATCTTGTTGAAGATATCATTGGGATCTCTTGCTTGTTTTCGTTGGAATGGTGCTTATTCACCTTGGCGATGTATCTTTCTTCCACACGTGGAAGATGATAGGATTATTGCTTGAATGGTGGACATCTTGGGTGTTGGAGCAAAATTATTGATGGAACATGAGACCATGTTGAGATCTATGCAATTTCCTGGAAGGCTATGATCATTTTCCTTGTTGACAGTGAGTTGTAGTTGTATGCTTGGTCTTTGTTGCATATTGTCAGGTCAACTGTTATCTATGGAATCATGTTGATCGAGTGTTTTGAGTATTGCAGGGTTTGAACTGGTGGAGCTAGTGTGATCTTAGTTCCTGGTTGCTTTGGAGGTGCCTGTGTGATCTTTTTCAAGTGGGAGATTGTTGGAAAATGTGCCTCAATCTCACAGGCTATAACTCCTAGAAAAGAAAAGTCGGTGTGACATTCCTTTTGTCTGGCCGACTGGCAGTTTTGGAACCCTGTGGTTTGCACTGGTTGCTGTGACTTTGTTTAAGTCTTGCCGAATGGACCTATCGCTATGACATGGAGACTTGGTGAGATCTCTTACCGATATGGAATGTCTCGACGACAAAAGGGTTTGTTATCGGGTGCCTAGCGTATGTTGGTGTGACCTATGGTGACTGTATACACTCGAAGTAACTCAAGGGTCTCGGTGAGAAGTCTTGGCGATATGTGAAGTCTTGCCGATATTGCTTGTGGTCATCAAGATAACCCATATGTGTCGGAATGATGTCTCGGCGATGATAGGAAGTCTTGCAGATATTGGCGTGACCTTTGGTCTGTTTGGCCGATGTGGAAATCGATATGACTTGCTCCTATCAGCATGAAGTCTTGGCGATCGGGAGATGTCTCAGCAACAGTGTTAGGGGTCATCGGTGTAACATAAGGCGATCGGTATGAATTCTCAGAGAAAGATAAAAGTCTTGCTAACTTGGTAAGACATGTTTGCTCGGTGAGAGGTCTTGGCGAACTGCGATGGTCTCACCAATGGCTGTGTAACTTTGGTGTAACACATGAAGGCTTGATGTAACGTCTTGGCGAAAGACAAATGTCTTGCCGATTATCAGATGTCTTCAATGTGACTCTTGGCGAACAAAAGTCTTCGGGGTGAAATGTGAATATAGTTGTAACATCTTAGCGATAGAGGGAAGTCTTTCCAACTGTTAGATGGATGTCGATAGGAATGCGATGGACATCAGAGGTTTCAGTATGACTTTGGAACCTCAGTATGATCTCTTGGCAAATGTGGAATTTCTTACCGGCAATGACATCAATATAACATAAAGAATATCGGTATGATGTCTCATCGAATGGCAATTGTCTCGCCGATGAGAATGCTAAGGTTGATATGACTTGATGACTTCGGTGTAATGTCTAGGCGAAAACCGATAGTCTTGCCGACTGATGAACTCTTTGGAATACCTTGTGATCTTCGGTGTAACCTCTTGGTGACAGTTGGATGTCTTAGCGATAGCTTTCTGGACTCGGTATGATCTCTTGTCGATAATGAAGACTCTTGGCGATGGTTGTGCAATCAGTCCTGTGGCATCAGGGAGACACGGTTAGTGTCTCACCGACATGTGACACAGGTTGAACACCATTGACCATTGGAAGATCATCCTACGTGGTGCGATTTGGACCAATTAGAGAAAGCAGGATGTGAACTGTTTGCTGAACTATTTTTGTGTGGAAGTTGGAAAACTAAAGCACGAGGAAGTGGAAACATCTAATGATGTTGGGCTGGATGATTCATGAGATTTGATCTGACAGTTGGAAAAGAACGATTTCATAGAGCCTGCAGAGAACGGGTGTATAAATGTATGCATTGGACATGCTAAAGAAAAGTAGCCGATAAGCCAAGGAGCTGAAGAGCCGAGAGCCAGAGAGAGAACGATAGAGAGAGGACTGATTGGTTGGCCGAAAGGCTGAAGCCATGAGGTCGAGGCCATGAGGTTGAAGCAGAGAAGTTAAGTTGTTGGAATCTCTCATGATCATGATTTCTTTTGTTGATCTCTCATGGATAGTCTGCTACCAGTTGTATCCAGAATGAACAAGATGTAATCTCTGAAAGGCTAAGAGCCTGAAATTGTATTGTAACTCTCTGTTGCTGAATAATACAATGGCTCAAACTTTGGAGAGGGGCATTTTTTACCCGAAAGGGTTTTCCCCACATAAATCTTTGTGTTTTGTTATTTGTCTCATCTTTCATGTCTGTATTGGTTCTGTTAGAGAATCTGTTAATGCATGCTATTGAATTTACATGTGTTTCTCTCAGAAGGATCAATGTAGGAAATAAACTGTGTTTGTTCCGCATTTGGACATAGTTGAACATGTTTTTGAAGTAACCTGATCGAAATTAAAGTTACTGAAGACACTACTATTTGGAGTTTTCATTAGATACGCTCCATTGATTTCCTAATAGTCATAATACAACTTTATTCAACCCACTAAATAGCTTGGCTAATGAAACTTGAAAAAAGTAACAAAACAATTGCTACATTTGGTATTTCATGTGGAATGAAGAGTGGTGACAATAACCTACTTATAGTTTAATAAAACACTATTTTTATAAGAATGCTTGACATTAGAAAGATAAGTATTACTTATAGTTTAATAAAACACTATTATAGTTTTACCAACATATACTATTGTATGCTTGCATGGCTTCTTAGTTAATATATGGGGAGAGAAAGAGAGAGAGATAAATATATATGGGAAGAGAAAGAGAGTTGGAGATATATGGGAAGAGAAAGGAAGAGAGTTGGAGATAGAGAGTTGATGGATAGGGGGGACAGGGAGGGGGAGGGAGAGAAAGGGATATAGATAGGTAGAGGAGGAGAGATAGAGAAGAGGGGGAGAGAGGGAGAGATAGGTTAAAGAGGAAGAGAGAGAAGAGAGGGAGAGATAGGTTGAAGAGGAAGAGAGAGAAGAGAGGGAGATAGATAGGTAGAAAAGGGAGAGAAAGAAGAGGGGGAGAGGGAGAACGATATGTAGAAAGGGAGAGAGAGAAGAAGATAGGGGAGAGGGACAGGGAGAGACATAGAAAGGGGGTGATATAGAGAGATAGAGGGGGATAAAGGAGAATTATCATATCTATGTTTTCTTCCCTATATTTATCTGTGTCTCCTTAAGTGTGCAATGGGTACATCGAAGAGGTCATAAAAGAGAATTATCATATCTTTAATCAAGTGGCATGCTTCCTTGAGCATAACTCCCCAAGGACACATGTCATCCTTGGATTGTTGACATGAAATAACCAATCAAAATTTAGTTTCTCTTTTCCCTCTCTCTCTTTTCCTGTGTATCTCTTATATTTCTCTCTCTCATGTGTTCTCTCTCTCTCTCCCTATCTATCTAATTTTATCTCTTATATTTAAACATAGAATGGAATTATGCTTACATATCATAAAATCAAACAAATGGAAGTTTATAGGGGAAAAGGAGCCCAAGTATATGTTAGGCTAAGCTAGATCTAATGAATGGAAATAGAGGCATACAATTCTTCTTTAATACCTCCACCACAAACATATGCAAGGAAAGGTCTCCTCCCTTCTTGGTAGTGATAACCTCCTCCACACACAACCCTTAGGGTAAAGAGGCCTAAAGGTTAGAGCGATAAAGAAATGGAGTTCCCTAAGTGCAAGTTAGGGTGTTATATTTTGGAATAGCATTTTTAAACATGTCCTAAGTGGTTCCAAGCCCCTTGGTTGTGTTGAGTACAAGAACCCTAGGTGAGTTGGGTCATTTCCTTGAAGGAGTAGTGGATTGATAAGGTCCACCTAAAGAGTATTTGAGAGAGTTGTGCTAAGTTGGTGGTTTTATCATTGAGTTGATCATCTAAGGAAGCTTCCCCTACTCACTTTGCATCATAGATACATTCTAGACAATTCAATCCTTGCATCAGATAATTTGAGAGAGTTGGGTCATTTCCTTGAAGGAGTAGTGGATTGATAAGGTCCACTTAAAGAGTATTTGAGAGATTTGTGCTAAGTTGGTGGTTTTATCATCTAGTTGATCATCTAAGGAAGCTTCCCCTGCTCACTTTGCATCATATATACATTCTAGAAAATTCAATCCTTTCATCAAAGATTGTTGAATGGCCCCACCAAACTAGTCATGATGCCCTTACTATTAAGTTAAAACTTTGACAAGGAATATGATTGCATCAAATGTCCTTTCATTTATAAAAGGCTCAAATGGATTTATTTTTAACCCTAAATTATTATCACACATTCATCTCTTTGTTAATGAGTGATTGCACAATAGTGTGTCCCACTTGTGGGATGAGGCAAACAAATAATCCCAAATTTTCAAAATTACAAAATACTAGTTGAATGAAGAACCTTCATTTAAAGGTGATGTCATCATGACCTTTGAATGAAGAACCTTCATTTAAAAATTATGTCATGTCAAGACTTTCAAATGAAGAGGAAGAGAGATAAGAGAGGGAGATAGATAAGTAGAAAAGGGAGAGAAAGAAGAGGGGGAGAGGGAGAGCGATATTTAGAAAGGTAGAGAAAGAAGAAGATAGGGGAGAGGGAGAGACATAGAAAGGGGTTGATATAGAGAGATAGAGAGAGGAGTGAGAGGGAGATAAAAAGAGAAATAGAGATAGAGATATAGAGTAGGAGAGATGGAGGGAGAGATGGAGTGAATGAGAGAGAAAGGGGGGAGAGGGAGAGATATCTCAATAGATAGAGGTCATATGTCTATCTCTTTGTCTCCCTTTATATCAAGATAAAGGAGAATTATCTCTTTGTCTCCCTTTCTATTTGTATGTTTCTCATTAGCTCCCTCTCTCTCTATATTTTCTTCCCTATATTTATCTGTCTCCTTAAGTGTGCAATGGGTACATTGAAGAGGTCATAAAGGAGAATTATCATATCTTTAATCAAATGGCATGCTACCTTGAGCATAACTCCCCAAGGACACATGCCATCCTTGGATTGTTGACATGAAACAAACAATCAAAATTTAGTTTCTCTTTTCCCTCTCTCTCTCTTTTCCTTTGTATCTCTTATATTTCTCTCTCTCATGCTCTCTCTCTCTCTCTCTCCCTATCTATCTAAGTTCATCTCTTTCTCTCTTTCTCTATCTTTTTAGTTTCTCTTTTTGTATTAGCTAATAGGCTACATATATTGTGAGATTTGAGCTTGAAACAAATCTCATGCCTGGAAACCACTATTGTGTCATTGGAAAACAAGTTTCAACTACCATTAAATGGTAAACCATTTGTAGTGTAATGGTAAAAGCCTATATATACTATTATATAATAATAAATATAATTATATTATATTAGTTATATTTTGTATTATATAAAAATATACTTATTATTAATTATTAATTATAATAATTTTATATGTATTTAATAATTTTGTTAAAGAATATAATATATAATTATAATAAGTCGAATAATTATATTATTTATTATCTAAAATATAGCTAATATATACTTAACTATATTGTAGAATACTAAAACCTAGCTAAATGGCACCATAATTTTAAATTTAATTAACATACTCTAAAACCTAACGAAACCAAGTTGTAGCTCGTCAAATTGGAGAAGTGAAAGGTTAATACCAACACTGAGGAAGAGTTTGGAGGAGTGAAAAAAAGGTCAATACTAGCACCGATGAAGAGTTTGGAGGAGTGAAAACAAGGTCAATACCAGCACCGAGGATGAGGTTGAGGACACTCAGGGAAAATCGACGACCAAGGGACAATGAGTACTATAAGTTTGGCACCCCCATTCTCTTTAACCTGCAATTTCCATGCCTAGTTTCCAAAGATATTCTCATGCATTGGCACCCCCATTCTTGTAAAATGGTATAAGATAAGACAAAAAATAAAATAGCTTAGTCTTTCACATTTTTATTGACCAGCCTCAGGTCTTGGAAAAACTCCCATAATCTACCCACATCTTGGTTGAGGTCTAGGATTCCATCACACATAGCATTCATCGCATGAATCTAAAGAAATTGTAGACTTAGCCCTCTCTACAAGCTTACTAAATTTGACCACTTTATCTTTATTTTTCCTCCAATCTTTATGTTACCCCCAACATCCTCCACATTAATCTTAATGCCTCCACCTACTCTAAAAAGATCGACATTGTCATCATTCTCATCTAGAACTCATAATTAAGTCCCACTAAATTTTGAGGTTCAATTTGTTGGTGGGAACATGTTATTCTTTGTTGTACAACCTACCTCAAATCTTATGTCCACAAAGTTGCTAAAAACATAAAACAATAAGAAAAAATTTGAAGGTACAACTAAAAAGGGGTTATTTCCTTTTGGCCTCCTCCACCTCTTATATTTCAACATAGCATGGAATTACGCTTACATAACATAAACTCAAACAAATGGAATTTTATAGGGGCAAAGGAGCCCAAGTATATGCTAGGCTAAGCTAGATCTAATGAATGGAAATAGAGGCATACAATTCTTCTTTAATACCTCCACCACAAACATATGCAAGGAAAGGTCTCCTCCCTTCTTGGTAGTGATAACCTCCTCCACACACAACTCTTAAAAATTATGAATAGAGGAATATAATCTTTGAAGAACTCAAAGTTGATTCTCTCCTACCTGATGCAATTAGTCATTTTATCCTTACAAACATTTATAGTGATTACTAGAGGCACATAGACCAATTCTTCATAATAGAATAATTTGATCATACTTTTCCAATGATGGAATTATGAGAAAACCTTAGGTTAAATGAATAATTCATCACTTTGTAAGCTTGGTGCACCTTGGAAAATTAAAGATTAAAAAATCAATGATGCAACCAAGTGCTTGAGGGGAGTTGCCTTGGTGTTTTGACGTGTTTTTTATGCCTTTGACACCTCTTAAATACTCCTTGTAGTAGGGTTTGTGGTAGTTGTTTAACTTTCTTTAATGAGGAAATTTGGTGTCTAAAATGAATTTTTATTAGTTCCAACGTCCAACTAATTCAAATTTCAGTTGGAGGATGTTGGGCAGGCTTGTTGGAGGTTGAAATAAGCCTCTCATGGTCGAGGAAAAAGGTTGAGTTTTTCTTGTTTAGGGTGATTTTAACAGTGAAGGAACTTAGGGATGATAGAAATATATGTGACTAACCTGTAAGAATTTGTTTCAAGGCTTTGAGGTGAAGGGGGGAACCTAGATAATCAAAAATCATGTTGTAGCCAACCAATTAGGCCTCTTGGACTAGCGTTGTTTTGGTCCGTTGGACCTTTTCTACTCACTATCACAAAGGGGGGATTTGGGGCCTTGTAGGGGCATATAATACCTATCCAAGTTTAGTGGTTTGGGCCTGATATAGGCTTGGATGTGGATTTTATATTGATTTTCCTCCTGGGCAAGGCTACAAGGCTTATAAGGGTAAAGAGGCCTAAAGGTTAGAGCGATAAAGAAATGGAGTTTCCTAAGTGAAATTTAGGGTGTTATGTTTTGGAATAGCCTTTTTAAACATGTCCTAAGTGGTTCCAATCCCATTGGTTGTGTTGAGTACAAGAACCCTAGGTGAGTTGGGTCATTTCCTTGAAGTAGTAATGGATTGATAAGGTCCACTTAAAGAATATTTGAGAGATTTGTGCTAAGTTGGTGGTTTGATCATCTAGTTTATCATCTAAGGAAGCTTCCCCTGCTCACTCTGCATCACAGATACATTCTAGACAATTCAATCCTTGCATCAGATAATTTGAGAGAGTTGGGTCATTTCCTTGAAGGAGTAGTGGATTGATAAGGTTCACTTAAAGAATATTTGAGAGAGTTGTGCTAAGTTGGTGGTTTGATCATCTAGTTTATCATCTAAGGAAGCTTCCCCTTCTCACTCTACATCACAAATACATTCTAGACAATTCAATCCTTGCATCAGATAATTTGAGAGAGTTGGGTCATTTCCTTGAAGGATTAGTGGATTGATAAGGTCCACTTAAAGAGTATTTGAGAGAGTTGTGCTAAGTTGGTGGTTTTATCATCTAGTTTATCATCTAAGGAAGCTTCCCCTGCTCACTCTGCATCATAGAAACATTCTAGACAATTCAATCCTTGCATCAGAGATTATTGAATGGGCCCAACAAACTACTCATGATGCCCTTACTATTAAGTTAAAATTTTGACAAGGAATATGGTTGCATCAAATGTCCTTTCATTTATAAAAGGCTCAAATGGATTTATTTTTAACCATAAATTATTATCACACATTCATCTCTTTGTTAATGAGTGATTGTACAATAGTGTGTCCCACTTGTGGGATGAGGAAAAAAAATAATCCCAAAATTTCAAAATTACAAAATACCAGTTGAATGAAGAACCTTCATTTAAAGGTGATGTTGTCATGACCTTTGAATGAAGAACCTTCATTCAAAAATTATGCCATATCAAGACTTTCAAATGAAGGTATTTTTTATTTTAAATATTTCATGTCCAAAATGCTTTATTTCTGGAACCTTTGCATGAAGGACCTTCAAATGAAGACCTTAATTCAAAGGTCCTTCATTAGAAGATCCTTCATATGAAGGTTCCTTTAATGCCATCCCATTATAGCTCTTAGAGTTGTTAGAGATATTTTTGTTTCGAATTAGAGATTGGACCATCAAATAGTGTCACCATGACTCTACCAAGATATCCATCAAATTGATAAACACTGACTTAACAACCACAAATTTATAAGAAAATTGCCCCTGTCAACCCTAGGGTATCAATTCAATGCCAAGTTTGTATCTTTAACATACCCCTAAATGCAATGAACCTCTATCATACCATGTTTCACACCAATCCACTGAGTTATAGTTCCAAGATAGTGGGTGGATTGGTGGATGTCATTTCTATTTAGCCCTCAAACCCTTACACAGGGAAAATAGGGCAGTCCCTGTATTTGATTGTTTTCTCCCACAGAATAGTGATTTAGCACTTCAAAATAAATTAAACTGAAAAGGAACACATATTTATCTACACCAATGATCTCATAGCATTTCAAGCTTGTATAGATCCATACAACACAAAAGAACTTCCGAAAAATAGTAAAAACACAGAAAATTACTTCAAGAACATGGTATTTGATATGAAATTTTGGTACCAACTCCAACAATTGCAACAATTGCAATGGGATGGGAATACAATATGATAGAATTGGGATAATAAATGCATCGTTTGAAGCATCGAACCAATATGCAAAGATGAAATAAAGTGCTAACCCCTTAAGTGTTGGGTAGCCAATTCTTAAGTAGATTTGATTTGTGATGGACACATTTGGATGGTAGTAACAATAACTTGCAATCTATCAAGACTTGATTACCTTATAATCTGTCAAATTCTAGCAATGAAATGATAGATTAATCATAATATCACCTTGGGATCACATCACCATGAAATAACTTCATCCAACATCCTTATGAGTGTAGGAACCACCAAATAGGTATTTGTCAGATCTGTCTTCCCCAAGCGAGGGAAATTCAAGAAGAGAAGAGGAAAGTGAGACATGTAGTAGGTCTAAAAGAGGGAGATCAACTAGAGTTCAAAAGATTAGAAGAAAATTCCATAAACGCATGGAATTTTTTCTTGCTTAAGGGGGGTCATGTTCTTATGATGATGAGAGAATATGCGACATTGAGGTGCCCTTGAGGTACAAACATCTACGGAAACAATGGGAACCCAAGGAACTTCCTCCAATAAACACTGATTTTTGTGTCAATGAGAGGATATATCACATAGCACCATCATCATTACATAGTTTAGGCCTATTTTGCATGGATGGCATAAAGGTCTACTACAACAAAGTTACTAAATTGATGCAGTATGTCGGACCCTGTTACAATTACAAACATTGGATGCAGTTGGTTCGATATACATGAAGTATGCGTAGGTATGAACTGTCAGCAAATTATATACAGCTAAAATATAAGGATCAAAATAAAGGAGTGGCTATGTACATTGATGGAAGGCCAAAAGCATTAGGGAATATTGTAGGGTTTATAAACAGTACACGACCTGGGTCAAAAAATAAGCAACCCAATTACATATTCGAGGCGCGCGAGCGAAACTGTGTATTTGTATGTGCGATAAAATCAATAACTGCAGGGGAAGAGTTGCTAATCGATTACAATTTGAATCTCTTAGATACAAACATAGTTACTATAGGGGTGGTACATACTATATACCATTTTATCCAACCTCTATTTAATGACTCCAATATACCATTTTATTATTATATTTTTTTTCGTAAGTATATTGGTTTCATTTCGGTAATGTTTTTTTATATTTAATTTTTGTCACAGTAGGACATTGATCATACGGCGAAGGCTCTAGCCCAGAGCACAGCTAGAAATGCATCTTCACGCGCTCCTACCTGATAGGTTTACCTCATAGTAATTGTAAATATTAGATACGAGCAAAAAAATTTATTATGTTTTTTTCTTAAGTTTATTGGGTTAATTTCGATAATGTTTTTAATATTCTTGTTGCAGTTGGCTGATTGAGAAAAGGCACCAGCATTAGAGGAGAGAATCCATAGGGAGGTGTGGTCACTATTATGTGATGATGACATTGCATATTCAATAAACCCTCTTGATATGATAAGGAAGACTCAAAAAAAGGCAATGAATAAATCTTTCAGTTGTTATTCATAGTGCCTATAATAGATGAGATAAGAAAGAGGGTTAAAATATTGATTGAGAGAGCACAAAACTTGGAAGTAAGTTGTCATGAGGTCTTTAATTATAACATAAGTTCATCCATGGTTTTATATTTTGTACTCTTTTATGTCATGAACTAAAATATGTGTTGTTTTTACAGTATTTTTTGCATCCTCATGATGTTGTTGCCCATGATTAGGGTAGTGCAGGTGATGCCTGACGAGTAGCGGTTGGTACAAGTGTCCATCTTGATCTTTTGGTGCATACATCACATCATTTGACCCCATCATCTATGCCTATATTTTCGTCTCAAATGTTAGCAACAAATAACATGCAAGCATCTAGTAGTGCACCCTCAATTAGAGAACACATGCCTGAACACGCGTCAAGACATGTACCTGGGGATGCAAAGGCCACTAGTACTGGTGATGTTTTAGCAGCATTTCCTAGATCTTCCCATATTACTAGTACAAGAACATTGCTTGTCACATTTGTGGTGATTGAGGATTTCATTCCCATAAAGATAGAGAAGGTGCCAGGTACTTTAAAATGTTTTAATTATTATTTTATATAATCCAATTGAAATTTATTTATTGATCACTCTTTTTAGACTAATGATCCCATGATGATTTTGTAGGAAATGATGTTTTTTATAAACATCTAAGTGATATTACATTGGATCTCTTCAGGCCCACCATATGTACATGGTGGAATGCCCAAAATCAAGATTTAAAAGATGAGCTCATTAACCGTTTAGTTGTGTTGTTTGGTGATAAATCATTCAATCAAACCAAGGTCCTTAAGAAAGTTGGTACCTATCTAAATTATGTGAGGGACCAATATAGGTCACATTTAGAGAAGAAAAAAATATATGAGCATCCCCCCATGATTTCGAAGAGGGAGTGGAAGGACCTGGTGCTAGATGGAAAGGAGAAGGCTGAAAAGAAAAAAGGAAAGACACCACTGGGCCAAGGAAGGTATGTGATACTATCAACAATGTAATTATATACTAATTACTCTTTCCTTTTACATAATCTAACGTATTTCAAACTTTTCATAGGTTTCCCGACATCATGAATAATCTCATATGTAAATCTTCATGAGGCACATCCAAATCTTGAATGAAGGCATTGAAACTCCTTAAGTGGTCTTCAACAAAAATTGCACTACTCCCTGTAAACTTAGGCACCAGACTTCTCCAACTGCCATCCATAGGGTAAGGGTATAAATGAAACCCAGCCAAATCAAACTGTCTCATCATTGTTGTATACTGATGAGGGGGAGGATTAGGTGGATGCTGATATGGATAAATAGGGTTATTGAATTGTGTATGGTGGTGTGGCACATAATGTTGATTATGAGGTGGCTGCATATGTCATGTGGGAATATGAGGCGGATGATTTGGATGTTTGTACTGATTCCCTAACTGATTATGAGGGGAATTTGATTGATTAGATGGCCCTGCGCCATTATCACTCTACTTATGAGGCGGGACATACTTTGGGGGGCAACCAGCTGCCTGAGCAATAATTTGGGCTTTCTGCAATTTAGCTTTTAGTTCTTCTATCTTCTTCTCCTGTAATTCCAATTGTGTTTTTACTTCTTCAGGAATTGAGAGTTCATAGTTTCCTTTAGGACTTTCATGATCAATAAACTCATTTTGGTTACCTTCCATTCTTTGTTCGCATTCCTATTGATATCTGAGTCCTCTTGCTTCAAGTCTGGCATCAAACTCTGGTTGTTTTTGAGGATTATAAAATGGATTTCTTTGCTTTTCAGGGGTACAAAGTTCTGCACTTGAATTATCTCTCCATGTATCATAGCGATCATATGCTTCACAATGTGCTCTTGATGTTTTGTCTTTGTTTTTCATGAACATGTCCTCACTTATCCTTTTTCCCTTATCAACCTTGTCATCTTTATGCGTCCACTTACTACTGCCAGCAAGAGCTCTAGTATGACCTCCCATCTACTAAGATCTTCTTCCCTTCATGTTGGAATAGATGCAATATTTTTGTCAGAGTCACCACTCACTTTCTTAAAAGTGAGAAAATTATTGATGTTTCTAATTCTTAGTGAAGTCTGTACAAAATTTTTGACTCTATGATTAAGGCCATGATTCTGAATGTATTCCCTAGCAGAGTCGCCAATTTGTTAGCTCTCAAAAATGTAGGCGAGATGCCTCAAGAGGCTGCCAATCTCTTGATACGTTTTAGGGTAACAGACAAGGTCAAAATAATTAAACCTTCTACTCTTCAGGTGCTGCCAAACCTAGGCGAGTATACCTATTTGAATTGGGCAGACTTATCTTATGATTATCCTTCTTGCAGTGATTTATTCACAATGGCAGATGGAAGTGAACAAATGAATTCAAACTTGGTACGAAATAAAATAGCAATCTTCTAATCTAAATTCTAAAATGTTCAATTAATAGATGTAAAGAAACTGAATGAATCCAAATGATGAAGTGTAGAGACTAGTACCTTATTTGGTATGTGGAGTCAAATAAAATCAAGATGAGCAACACTTCTCTGGAGAAATCTCAAATTATCTGGCATATATTATGTTTACAACTTGTATAAACATGCGATACTGTAACTACTAAGCTCTTCTTTAATAATCCAGATGAATCTCTCTGATTACTATGATCAACTAAAAGGATTTAATCTTTTCTTGAAAGAACCAATTGATTAATCACACAGATATAGCAAATGTGCATTGATGAATTAAAAATAATCTTGTTATATCAATTTAAACAACCATAAAGCATCAATCTTGGAGACAGCTTAGCAGTATTTTCATTAAATTCAACAGACAATTGACACCAGAAATGTGTAGCAACATCAATTGACTTTCATAAATATCTCCATTTCAAATCATGCATCATAGTCTCTAGTCTGAGAATTTTTATTCTACTGTATCCATCATCTACCTATTGTATATCAAAAATCTAATAACTCGTGATGATTTTACAATCACAAAATGCATATTTATACACCAGCATCAGAAAATCATAACACTTCGAGATCCCATGTCAGCCTACTGCTGAATTCGGGCTCATATCATGTTGGCCAACAACATTTGAATTTTATTAATTAACACTGGAACAATCGCTGAGACATATCGTAGTCATGCCGAAGGAAATAATATCGTCGTCAATTGTCCCCAAGTTATGTGTTTCGCCATGACCTATCAAAGTCAGTGAGATGTCATATAGATTACTTTATGTTTCCCCGACATGTGTTCTTTCGTTCTACATGTATCGTTGTAATATCCTGTTTGTTATGCCAAAGTCAAGAAGCATCCTTTTGTCTCTTTTTAACTCGTTGTCACCCTGTGGTATCGAAGAGACATCTCACAAAACACCCTAAGTGTTACCGATAGCCCTCATGATCGAACTTGTCGCCATGACTTATTGTTATCGGGGAGATGTCATATTGGTCAAACCTTTGTCTCAACGAAACAGCCTGAGCTCACTTTAGATTGCCAAGACAATATCAATCTCACGCCGATAGAAACCCTTTTTTTTATGTGCTTTGCTATGACATTCCAACGTCAGGGAGACCTCTCGTAGAGCACATTATGCCATACTGAAAGTCTTCATCCATCCTGTGTGTCACTGAGACAAATCAATTCCTATACTGACATAGTCCTCATGTGTATTATCGGCGAGACCGGAGGTCACTCGCCAAGACCTCACTCCGAAAACTTTAACTCCTACCAATATATGCATCCTTCCACCATCAGTCGGTGTGCAATGTGAATTCGTTATGACCTCACACCGAAAACAACATGTCTAGCCAAAGAAATCCTTCAATGTGTTGCTCGGCAAGACTCCTCCTAATAAGACCTTGATAAAACCTTTTGTCGGCTAGACCCAACAAAGTCGATAAGACATTATTCTGAATGTGAGTAACTCTTACCGATAAGCCTTTTGTGCCAAGTCGGTAAGAGACCACGAGATCGCCATGACATTTCATCGAAGCTTAAACTTTTTCCAATAAGACTTTTCGGTGCACGGTCGGTGAGACAATATATCTTCGGTGAAACATCACCCCGATGACCCCTTGGCTCTTGCCAATGAACCTCCACATACATTAGTCGGTGAGACCCAACCTATTTGGGGAGACCCTACCCTAGTGAAAATACTCCTGCCGATAGGAACATTCCTCTGTTGCCAGAACCACATGTATGTCATGCCGATAAGAACTGCAATATGAAAAATGCATGACCTGATGGATCCTATGGGGAAATATGGGAAAAATATGGGTAAAAATATCATGAAGAGAGCAAAATGTGCTCAAGGTAGGACTCATTTGGAAAATGCACGGGTACAAGAAACATGAAAAATCATCAAAAATTTACAGTTCCAACAGTGGCTCCGTCTGGGGATGAGTGATAGTAAGATCATTGCAAGGATCCAAATCGTTGGGTGAGGAGACCAGACACAAAATGATGAACCGGTGAGTAGAATGGAAATGGAAATGAATGCAAAATGAATGCAAAATGGAGGTGAACCAGAACCCTAAACTACTGCTCATGGAAAAAAAATTTAAAGAGGATAAGCAAGAGTTGTCGATGCACTGGAACCCTTAATCCTCTATGTTGCTCAAGAGAAAACATGCTTCAAGAATTTCCCATGAATAGGCAACTCCTAGTCCTCACCAGCCATGTTCTGTAGATAGTATGAATCTTGACCTTTCTTTCCAACAACAACAAAAGGTCCCAGCCACAAAGCTTCAAACTTTCCATGCTTTCCCTTCTCTTGACACCTTGTGTTCCACATTAGCACCAAGTCATTTTCTTCAAATTTTCTATCCTTTGCCTTCTTTTCAAATAGATACTTCATCTATGTCTGAAACTTCATGTTTTGGTTTTGGGTAACTCTCCTTATTTCATCAAGTTCAGCTAGTTGCTCCATTCTGTCTTCCATAGGTTTAGGAATATCCAAATCTTCCTGAAGGAAAAACCTGTAGACTGGTAATAAATTCTGCAAAGGCATCCTGGCTTGTGCTCCATACACCAATTCAAATGGGGATTTTCCAATTTCCTTTTTCACAGTAATCCTATCGGCCCACACAACCAGTTTTAATTTTGAATCCCAAGCTTTCTTGTTTTGTCCTAACATCCTCCTAATAATCTTCAAAAGACTCTTATTGCTAGACTCTGCTTGACCATTAGCTTGTGGATGGTAAGGGGCTGCATAAGAAATGGCAATGCCATATGTGCTACAAAAGCTCCTAAATTCATCTGACCTAAAGCACATCCCATTATCAGTGATCAGCCTTAGTGGAGTACCAAATCTGGTGATAATGTTGTCCATTAGGAAACTTGTAACCACTTTACTTGTAGCCTGTTTAGTTGGGATTGCTTCAACCCATTTAGTAAAATAATCAGTGGCAACCAGTATCCACTTGTATTCTCCACTTGATTTTTCTTGTATCTCTCCAATGAAATCAATTCCCCATTGATGAAGAGGGGCATCAGCCTACAAGGGTCGAAGTGGCAAAGCACCCTGATACTTTAGTTTTCCAGAAAACTTCTGGTAGGCTTCACACTTTCTTACATGTGTAAAAGAATCATTAAAGACCCTAGGCCAATAATAACCTACCCTGAGGATTTTGTGTGTAGTTGTCTTTGTAGAGTAATTCCCTCCACAAACTTCTTTATGCATTTCGCTTAAAACATGCTTGGCTTGTGACTCATCATGACATAACAAGAGTATACCATCCCTATTCTTCCAAAATAGATCACCATCCATGAAAACATACTTAGATTCCTGCAAATTCAAAGTTCTTTTTTGGCTATCACTCAATCCCTTAGGACACTTCATGAACTTAAGGTAATGCATGATATCAGTATACCAAGAAGTATGCTCAATGCTTGCAATTGCAGTCCCTTCTTCTACATTACAAACTTGATTTGCTTCAATATTCGATTCTACCATTAACCTAGCCAAGCCTTGACCTCTCACTAATTTATTGATTTGTATCTCCATGTCAAACTCTTAGATCTTGTTAATCCATCTGCATCTTTTTCCTGTTACTTCAAATTGTGTCAGAATATCTTTAACAGCTGCATGAGGGACATAAGCAATCGCCTTTGCTCCAACAAGATATGGCCTGAAAGCCTTTGTAGCTTTCACTAATGCAAATGCCTATTTTTCCATTATATCATATTTCAATTCTGACCCTTGTAATGACTTACGGAAGAAAGACACAGGTTGTTCATGACCTTCCTCATTCTTCTGTAACATAACAACAGCAATAGTGTGCAATGAAGCAAATGAAAATATCTGAAAAGGCCTTGCAAAATCTAGAGATTTAAGGACAGGAGCTTCCTTGATGGCCCTTTTAATGGATATAAAAGCTTCCAAGGCCTCTATAGTCCATTCCATCTTTTGTCCTTTCTTCAACATTTTTGCTATGGGTTTAATGATCTCAGCAAAGTTAGAAACAAATCTCCTAACAAAATTAATTTGGCCAAAGAATGATTTATAGCCTTAACAGTTTTGGGAACAGGAATTTTGTCAATAGCTTCAACCCTCTCAAGATCGATCCTAATCCCCTCTTTTGAAACAATATGTCCTAAGAGCTTACCTTCTGTGACTGCAAAATGACACTTCTTAGGGTTTAAGCTGATACCATATTCTAAGGCTTTAATAAATACCTTCTCCAGATGTTGTACATGATCTTCAGCCCTCTTCAAATAAGCAGTCAGGTCATCCTGGTACACCACCATGATAGCATTGATCAAATTTGCAAATGCCACATCCATAGCGCTCTGGAAAGTCGCTCCTGCATTGGTGAGACCAAATGGCATTCTTATGTATACATGTGTTCCCCAAGGAGTTGTAAATGTTGTCTTATATTGCTCAGATTCTTTGACTTTAACCTGGTTATACCCTGAAAACCCATCCATCATAGACAACAGCTCACACCCTATTACCTTATGCAATATAGCCTCCATATTGGGTAGAGGATAATTGTCCTTGAGAGATGCCATATTCAGATTCCTAAAGTCCACACATAGTCTGATATCTCCATTCTTCTTCCTCACAGGGACCAAGTTGTAGACCCACATTGAATGCCTGATTGGTTTGATGATTCCTCCATCTCTGAGCTTTGTTAATTATTCTTGCATTTTAGGCTCCAGTGTTGGATTTATGGGTCTTTGATTTTGTCTGAATGGCTTAGTGTCTGGCTTCAATGGTATTTCATGCTGAAACAAATCTTCCCTGTATGCTTTTAGATCTTCATAAGACCAAGCAAAGACATGTTTATATTTCCTCAGCAACTCTATCAACATTCTTCTAAATGTAGGGCTTATCTTCTTTCCTATGTACACCCTTCTTGGTGCCATCTCAGTCCCCAAGTTAATCTCTTCAATATCTTCCTTTCTGACTAGTGTTTGCTTCATGAGGGACTGATCATTTCCATATATAGCCTCTCCAATGCCACTAAGCCCTTAGGAAGCTTATTTGTTTTGAGTTGTAAGATTTCCTTTCCAAACACTGTTTTCTTCCCATCCACTTCTTCAACAAAAGCATTGAAGTCAATTTCTTGGGCTTCATATTGATCTATACAATTGAGGAAATTCAAAAGGTCAATATCATCATTGAAGACCTGCCAACTATAAATGTTATTAGGCACAGCAGGCCTTGTCTTCAACTCAATCTATGATACCCTAGCCAATGTAATATCATCTCTTTTCAGCACCACATTTGCCAAAAAATCAGCCATTATGTTCTTTGATCTATCAATCCAGCCAATTGAGAAGGCATCAAACAATTCAATTGTGTCCCATACAGAATTCCTATATTGTTTCAATCTTTTGTGCTTTGCTGCATACTTTGACTTAATTTGTGAAACAACCAACTCAGAATCCCCAAGAACAGCCAGCAATTTAATTTTGTGTTTCACAGCTATATTCAAACCTGTCAACAAAGCTTCATACTCTGCCACATTGTTTGTACATTCAAATGCTAGCAGAAATGAATATTTAAATGTAATACCTTCAGGTGAAACAAATACAATCCCAGCTCCATTACCTTCTTGGCTACATGCTCCATCAAAATACATTTTCCACACTTCATTACAATTTTGTGCCACATGCTTTTCAATTGGATCACTATTGGTTAATTTTGGCTGGGCTGATTCTATCTTAAAACTTCCAAGATCGACATCACAAAAAAAATTGATCTGATCTTGTGGTACACATTCAACAAGCTGATTCATTCTTGGCTCCCTATACAACTTGACCTCCTGACAATTCACTGGAATAGTAGCATAAGACAGATCAAATTGAACATTTCCTCCAACTGTTGTTGTCCACTGTCTTGATAGAAGCATCCCAAACTGAGGAGGAGTATCAATTATTGTGATATCTATATTATAATCCACTTGTGGATAAGTAGCTAGTTTGACTTCAACATCTCTCATAATGCCTACCACAGGAACAGGTCTGTTATCCATTGCATAACATTTTCCTTCATATGTATGAACCCACATGCCAAGCTACTTCATAACTCCTACTGGCATAATATTTATGGCAGCGCCAGAGTCTATCATACAATTCCTCAACAATTTGTTATTTATGAGTAATGTAGTGAAAAAAGGATCAACTTGCAGGGGAGCTGTTAATACATCACTCAAGCAGACTTCTGGGATATTTACTTTCTCTTGCCTATTGACTGCTTTGATAGCTACTTTACTTTCAGAATTCATATGTTTTTCATTTCCATTTGTTATCAATTGAACAACACTATCTTTGTATTCCTTAATTTTCATCATCTCAAGTAGTGGAACAAACATTTTTACCTAGGATAACGCCTAAGTGAAGTCAAAAGAAGAGCCCTCCACCTTAACAATTTTCTTCTGCTCCAATGTTTCTCCTTTGTTTTCTTCCCTCTCTTTTACTAGGCTAGTCAGGCTTTTGCATCTCTTTGTGTAATTCCTTCACTTCCTCCTTTTGGACAAGCTTTTGTTTGTTTTTATCATGTTGTTTATTTTCTAGCTTCTTCATAGTTCCTTGTGTCACCTTCTGGTCCTTCATAAAGATTCCCTTAGGAACACCTTCCTTCTCATTTACAGTCTTATTCCTCAGCCAGTATTTACTCTTTTCTTCTTCAACTACAGCAACAGTTAGTTTCTCTATCTCCTCTTTGGTGAGTCTCCTCATACTGCAATGAGTAGGCATTTCAACAGAGCGTGGTTCTGCATAATCATCTTCAGAGTCAGAAAGGACATGTTGTTCAGCCATATGGACATAGTATTTCTGATTTGAAACATCATACTCATAACCTTCATCCTCTGAAGATGAGTACCTCTCCTCAACATGGTGAAAATTATTTGAAGTTAAATACACTATGTGATCTTCTCCATTGTTTTCCATCAACATTCCCTCTTCTTGCATCCTTTAGGCTACAACACAATAGTCTGGGGAATGTGGCTTATCACAAGCTTCACAGAAATAATTATTACTCACCATGTAGGTTCCCTTCTGCCTCAATGGATCAGGAGTTTCTTTGTTTCTAGGCCTAGTTGTTACAGGTTTTCCATCCTTCCAATCTGTATTATAAGGCATGTCATGCAACCTCGACCTTTCATTCCTGTATGCGTTCTCCTGCTTGTATTCATAATTGCTAGTTTGTTGAGGAGCCCTAGGGTTGTCTCTTTTACTAATTATACCAGCAGCCTTCCTGTTGTTTTCAATTATCAGTGCTATCTTCTATGCTTTAGCTAAATCTCTTGGGAATCTATTCCTCAATTCATACCCTGTTTTAGGATCAAATGCATTCAAATAAACACTAAGTGCCACAAAATCTGGAAACCTTGACCCAGGAGGTATTTTAGTCTGCAATTTGTTGAATTTTTGGTTGAAATCATAGATCGAGTCATTCTAATTTTTCTGAATTCACATCAACTCATGAAGAGCAGCATCAGGTGCACTTTGATTCCCATACTGTTCTAAGAATCAGTCCTGAAATATTTGGAGAGAATCAATAGAAGTCGTTGCTAGGCTGTTGAACCAATCTCTGGCTTCTTTAGTAAGTGACATCATGAATAATCTCATATGTAAATCTTCATGAGGCACATCCAAATCTTGAATGAAGGTATTGAAACTCCTTAAGTGGTCTTCAGCAAAAATTGCACTACTCTCTTTAAACTTAGGCACCAGACTTCTCCAACTGCCATCCATAGGGTAAGGGTATAAATGAAACCCAGCCAAATCAAACTGTCTGATCATTGTTGTATACTGATGAGGGGGAGGATTAGGTGGATGTTGATATGGATACATAGGGTTATTGAATTGTGTATGGTGGTGCAGAACATAATGTTGATTATGAGGTGGCTGCATATGTGGTGTGGGAATATGAGGCGGATGATTTGGCTATCTGTACTGATTCCCTAACTGATTGTGAGGGGAATTTGATTGATTAGATGGCCTTGTGCCATTATCACTCTGATTGTGAGGTGGGACATACTTTGGGGGGCAACCAGCTACCTGAGCAGTAATTTGGGCTTTCTGCAATTCAGCTTTTAGTTCTTCTATCTTCTTCTCCTATAATTTCAACCGTGCTTTTACTTCTTCAGGAATTGAGAGTTCATAGTTTCATTTAGGACTTTCATGATCAATAAACTCATTTTGGTTACCTTCCATTCTTTTTTCGCATTCCTATTGATATCTGAGTCCTCTTGCTTCAAGTCTGGCATCAAACTCTGGTTGTTTTTTAGGATTATAAAATAGATTTCTTTACTCTTCAGGGGTACAAAGTTCTGCACTTGAATTATCTCTCCATGTATCATAGCGATCATATGCTTCACAATGTGCTCTTGATGTTTTGTCTTTTTCTGTCATGCACATGTCCTCACTTATCCTTTTTCCCTTATCAACCTTGTCATCTTTATGCGTCCACTTACTACTGCCAGCAGGAGCTCTAGTATGACCTCCCCTATACTGATATCTTCTTCCATTCATGTTGGAATAGATGCAATATTTCTGTCAGAGTTGCCACTCACTTTCTTAAAAGTGAGAAAATTCCTAATGTTTCTAATTCCCAGTGGAGTCTGTACAAAATTTCTAATTCTATGATTAGGCCTTGATTCTGAATGTATTCCCCAGCAAAGTCAACAATTTGTTAGATCTCAAAAAAGTAGGTGGGATGCCTCAAGAGGCTGCCAATCTCTTGATACGTTTTAGGGTAACAGACAAAGTCAAATGAATTAAACCTTCTACTCTCCAGGTGTTGCCAGACCTAGGTGGGTATACCTATCTGAATTGGGTAGACTTATCTTATGATTATCCTTCTTGTAGTGATTTATTCACAATGGTAGATGGAAGTGAACAAATAAATTCAAACTTGGTACGGAATAAACTAGCAATCTTCTAATCTAAATTCTAAAATGTTCAATTAACAGATGTAAAGAAACTGAATGAATCCAAATGATGAAGTGCAGAGACTAGTGCCTTATTGGGTATGCAGAGTCAAATAAAATCAAGATGAGAAACACTTCTTTGGAGAAATCTCAAATTATCTAGCATATATACTGTTTACAATTTGTATAAACATACAATACTATAACTATTAAGCTCTTCTTTAATAATCCAAATGAATCTCTCTGATTACTATGATCAACTAAAAGGATTTAATCTTTGCTTGAAAGAACCAATCGATTAATCACATAGATACAACAAATGTGCACTGATGAATTGAAAATAATCTTGTTATATCAATTTAAACAACCATAAAGCATCAATCTTGGAGGCAGCTTAGCAGTATTTTCATTAAATTCAACAGAGAATTGGCACCAGAAATGTGCAGCAACATCAATTGACTTTCATAAATATCTCCATTTCAAATCATGCATCATAGTCTCTGGTCTGAGAATGTTTATTCTACTGTATCCATCATCTACCTATTGTATATCAAAAATCTAATAACTCATGATGATTTTACAATCACAAAATGCATATTTATACACCAACATCAGAAAATCATAACACTTCAAGATCCCATGTCAGCCTACCTCTGAATTCAGGCTCATATCATGTCGGCCAACAACATTTGAATTTTATTAATCAACACTGGAACAGTCACTGAGACATATCATAGTCATGCCAAAGGCAATAATATCGATGTCAATCATCCCCAAGTTCTTTGTGTTTCGCCATGACCTATCAAAGTCAAGGAGATGTCATATAGATTACTTTATGTTTCCCCGAGATGTGTTCTTTCGTTCTACATGTATCGTTGTAACATCCTATTTGTTATGTCGAAGTCAAGAAGCATCCTTTTGTCCCTTTGTAACTCGTTGTAGCCCTATGGTATCGGAGAGACATCTCACAGAACACCCTAAGTGTTACCGATAGCCCTCATGATCGAACTTGTCGCCATGACTTATTGTTATTGGGGAGATGTCATATCGGTCAAACCTTTGTCTCAACGAAATGGCCCGAGCTCACTTTAGATCGCCAAGAAAATATCAATCTCACGCCAATAGAAACCCTTTTGTTTTATGTGCTTTGCTATGACATTCCAACATTGGGGAGACCTCTCGTAGAGCACATTATGTCATACTGAAAGTCTTCATCCATCTTGTGTGTCGCTGAGACAAATCAATTCCTATACCGACATAGTCCTCATGTGTATTATCGGCGATACCAGAGGTCACTCGCCAAGACCTCACTCTAAAAACTTTAACTCCTACCGATATACGCATTCTTCCACCACCGGTCGGTGTAACAACGTGAATTCATTATGACCTCACACCGAAAACAACATGGCTGGCCGAAGAAATCCTTCAATGTGTTGCTCAGCAAGACTCCTCCTGATAAGATCTTGATAAAAACCTTTCGTCAGCAAGACCCAACAAAGTCGATAAGACATTATTCTGAATGTGAGTAACTCTTACCGATAAGCCTTTTGTGTCAAGTCAGTAAGACACCACGAGATCGCCATGACATTTCATCGAAGCTAAAACTTTTTCCGATAAGACTTTTCGGTGCACGGTCGGTGAGACAATATATCTTTGGTGAAACATCACCCTGATGACCCCTTGGCTCTTGCTGATGAACCTCCACATACATTAGTCGATGAGACCCGACCTATTCAGGGAGACCCTACCCCGGTGAAAATACTCTTGTCGATAGGAACATTCCTCTGTCGCCAAAACCACATGTATGTCATACCGATAAGAACTGCAATATGAAAAATGCATGACCCGATGGATCCTATGGGGAAATATGGGAAAAATATGGGTAAAAATATCATGAAGAGAGGAAAATGTGGTCAAGGTAGGACTCATTTGGAAAATGCATAGGTACGGGCAACATGAAAAATCATCAAAAATTTATAGTTCCAACATATTCATTCAACTTACTTTCTTCCTTACCAAAATCTACCCTTGCTAAGCCACAACCATAACTAGCACACTGTCATAATGCTTCAATCTTTGTCATTAATATTTTTCTTGACAAAAAGGATAATAGTCATTAATACATTACTAATGGTAAACATATTTCATAAATACCTATGAAGGATAAACCATAGTCTACCAATTCATTAGAGACTCGCAGTGCATAAAACCATTGAAAATACATCACAGTCATAACCTTTTCTAAGGGCACAGGATAGTCTTTTGGATTGTTTACAAATTCATATCTATTATCACTTTCCATGTCTTGAAATTTAGCATGTAAAGCCTAAGAATCATGTCCTCATATGCTTCATGCCTCCAATTTTGTCCACAAAAATTTCATGGCACAAGTCTTTCCACAAAAAACTTCATGCTCTATGACTCCTACTCTATGATTTGTTTTCTTCCATTTATTCTCTCAAAGTTGTTCCTTTTGTATGTCATTGCATCAAAAACCTAATTAGAGAACCATTCACATCCTCTACTTTACATCATATCAATCTACATTGCAATTGTATCCCTTCAAGGAAAAACAATCAAAAACCTATACCAAATCACCAAGGCACATTAACAACCATCTATACCTTCTCACTATATTAACCAATTATTAGACCTTCAAGACAATAGGTTCATCATGTTTCGAAATAAACAATCAATTATCTACTTCAAAACTCTATCCATTCCAACTTACTATCCTTTTTGTAAACAATTCATCATTCATGCATATTAGATTCACCATACCTAAATCATTAAAAACAACATACACTACCTTCTATACCTTATCCTAAACTTTGAAACATATTTATCAACATGAATGCAATAGTTTCCAACCACTAAAAATTTCTTTTGTCACTGTTTTATCATATTACCATTATCCATGCAAACAAGCACCACTTCTTAAATAGGCTTCCATACCCTAAATAGGCATAGGGGCAGTTCTTATGCAAAATGAATGTTTTATTATTTTTGAAAGCAGGAAAATGACTGAAAGAGATTTTCTATAATTATTAATGATAAGGAAATTTTGGCTATGCATGTTATAATAAAGGTCCAGCAGTAAAGCAGGAAAATGACCGAAGGAGAGAAACTCCAAGTATTAATGATAAGGAAATTTTGGGTATGCATCTTATAGCTAATTAAATCCTTAATTTTTGATGATTTTAGAGCTTGAATAATGCTTGTATATGCATGTGTAGCAATAAGGGAGCCTATGTGAAGATTGAAATTTAAAACATCACTTTGGTATTTTTCCTTAGGTAGTGAAATGATATTTTGAGTAATACAAACCTACACACACAAATGTGTTTTGCATTGTTAATTCAATACCATGAAGAGTGGAATACAAAAATATCAAACCAAGCAAGAATAATCAATTCATAAGATTATTTTGTTCTAATAGGGTTGACTGGTTGCTTGTTTCTTTTTGATTGTCAAGAATTCATCAATATACACTTGGTTTTCCCACCTTCTCTTGCCTCATGGCCAGAGAGTTTCTGCAAAAGGCATCAAAGTAACCTTCAAGATTGACAATGGAAATGAATACAAGGTCAGTATAACTTAATGTTAATTGGGTATGATTTTATTTATTCATGACCAATTTAGATTCATTTTCTACTCACACTACTTTTATTTACATTTATGTTTTTCTAATATCCATTTTCCTTTACATTCCTATTCTTCTATACATATTGTGTTTACAATAATGTTTTCCTTAATTTAATCCAAGGGAGAGGACCCAGTTTGGTCTTCAGCGAGGTCAAGAACTGGGGCCTAGCCAGGTCCACTTGGAGGCAGACTCAATGATAACTATCAATGCAATTCGAGTCTGAGGATGATGATGCCTAACCAGTACCTAGTTGGCATGGTTCACTGGTTTGAAGATGTGGTATTTTGAAAGCACGGTTCCTTTATGTAGCAAAGAATGTTGAAATAGTAATAGCATATGGTTTTTTGGAGTCAATCCCAGGTGTGGTATATGTAATTATAGGTCTCTGGTTTTTCTATCTCTAAGTAGGTAGTATCTCTGGGTTGGCCACTCCTACAGAAAATTCCTCCCATAATTTTTGGTTGTAATGCATGGTTTGGGTAGGTAGGTGCTCTGGGTTGGTTAGTATTATAGAAAAGGCCTCCCAGTAATTTTTGGATGAAACTCATGTACTCTCTTTCAAAATCAATAAATTTGAACATCTGTGTCTTTTTGATGAAAACATCATTACAAAAAAAAAAACTATCCACGGTATTCTTTTTTCCTATTCGTCTCTCTCCTTTTGATATCAAAAAATGGATACTTATACATGAAATTTTTGAAAGGAAATGTTGTTTTGGAAATGTCTTATACATCAAATGTCGCTCAGAGTCACCCCGATAATTATTTTGATCCATTTGTATCTTCATCGGCAAGAGATCATGTATCGCTAGGATATTTTGGAGTTTCCCCAACATGGTGAGTCTCCCTGATGATTATTCTTTCGATCTCAAGTATGTCACCAAGAATCCTTCCAATGTAATCTTATCAGCATGACATAGTGGGTCGGGTAGGCATTTAGAACTTACTCTAATGGTATATGTCTTACCGATATTCTTCCCTCGTGCTTCATCAATGAGACAAGATGAGTATCTCGCCGATGAAACTTCATCGCTGAGACCACAAACCACTCCTCCCAATATATCTTTTTTAGGAAATTTGGATCGTTGTAACAGTCTTGATCTTACACTGATATGCCTACATTTGAATGAATAGTTTTTTTTTTTTAAATCACTTTATTTCATCAAACTTTTGATGACCACAACCGATGAACTTCCAAAAGTGTTTGACGAATTTGCAACATGTCCGATGAAACTTTCATCGTAATGACTTGCCTATTACGTCGCAATTTCGATAAACTTTTGTTGTTGTTCTCTTGATCTCAAGTATTTCACCAAGACTCCTGCTGATGTAATCTTATCGGCATGACATAGCGGGTCAGGTAGACATTCATAACTTACTCCGATCGTATATGTCTTGCTGATATGCTTCCCTCGTGCTTCATCGATGAGACAACATGAGTATCTCACCGATGAAACTTCATCGCTAAGACCACAGGCCTGTCCTCCTGATATATCTTCTTAGGAAATTTTGATCATTGTAACAGTCTTGATCTTTCACTAATATTAGCAACACCTCTGATGAAACTTTCATTGAATAACTTGCCTATTGCATCGCCATTGCAACAAATTTATGTTGTTGTCCTGACGCTTTGACAAAGGCATGCCACTTGCGTTATGTCTATTGGTCATTGATATAGCGGTGAAATTTTCATCGATATGCCGATGAACACCAGGTCCCATTTTTCATGGTGACAACCGACAAAGATGACTTGTGATTTCAACGTTTTAAAGCTAGTTGAGAAAACGACAAAAATTTAGTGACAAAAATTAGTTCAATGATTTGTCGGTATTCCAACAATAGTTTGTCGATATTTCGACAAACCTGCGTCAGAAATTGGAGTCAAATACAATAGTGTATTCTATTGATCTAGAACAAGAAATGCAAGAGTGATTAATATGATGCAATATCTCAACCCTAGAAACCTTACAACAAATGAAAAATAGGAATGAAATGACATGCAAATGTTAAACAAACTCAATGCAAACCTTAATCTCAAGTTAGAGTGAAAATGGAAGATGGAATCAATAGGAAACCAAGTCCTTAGGCATGATTTGGTGGCTAGTTGCACCTCTTCACCCTAGATTTCTTCATGATTCACCATAGGCATCCATCATCAACCCTTTGCACTGTTGAATCTTGACAAGAGAAGTGAGCTTCAAGACCTAAAAAAACCCTAGTTTTCTGCCCTAAAACTTCAACTTTTTGCTAATGAAACTTCTTGTGGAAGACTTAACTTTTGAAATTGCTCTTGAAGAATGATAAAAGGATGATAAGAGATGAAAAATATGTGTGAAATGACTTGAAATGAGTATTTATAAGCAACAACACCTTATTTTCCTGTTAATTAGACCTAAGAGGCCGACATTCACTGGAAATAAAAGTTAAATTAATTAAATTCCTCCTTAAATTTGAACTTTCCCTCAAAGGGGACTCATTCGCCCAAGGTGGAGAATGGGTCCCACTACTGCTGTTTAAAGGTGGGTTATTAGGATGTGATGTAATTAAATGTTGTTTGTTATGTTTTATGTGATTTCTTAGGTAAAATGGGCCTCTAGATCAAAATTAATGGGTCTAAGGGGCCTATAAATGTTGTTTTCAAGGGAAATGATGTAAAGGGACTTAAAAGTGGGTCCAATTTTCTATGGCACATTTAGCCACCACTTTAGGACCCATATGAATCTATGTGCATGTGTAAGCTAAAGGACTCTAAATGATGCACTTTACTACATAAAAGGATATTCATTCAAAAAAATAGGAGAACAAAGCCCCCAATGTAGTTATATGCACAACCACAACGTTAGGAACCACATCCTACAACACACATTCATTAATTGTCAAAAAATCCTTTTATCTAACTCCCAGGAATCTAATTCGAGGGTAGATATATGCCCCCCCTTGATTCTGCTTATTTTATGGAGGTGGAATCAAAGTAGCAATCTAGCCATGTCAAAGAAGAAATGTCATATCATAGGGAATTTCCAAGTACCATGCCACATAATGATAGGTGAATGATGATTTTGGGTGTAGAATCATGATTCCAACACATCAAACAACGTAAAAAATGGATTACCCTAGCTCCCATTATGTTCATTTGAAGAATGGCTACATTATGAACTAATGAAAAGATGATAACCTTAGGTTAAAAAGTAAAAGAGATGAAAAGTGGTTAAAAGAAGTAAAATAAAGTAACTTGTCACTTTCTATTCATTTTACCTTCGTTGTAGCTTGAGAGTGATGAGAAGGAGAAGAACATGCCGAGTAGACGAGATTACACACCTTTGCGCCTAGATGATCTTTGAGAGAAAATGGTACATGACGAGCTGTATCATGAAGTAAGTCAATTCTACAAATTTTTCCTTGTGATTTTATGATAATTTAATGATTTTTATGTATGGATAGGTTAATTTAGGGTTCTTGGAAAAAATTTCACAAAGTGTCCCATTTGTTTGCAGAGTCCCTTTTTTCTTGCAAAGTCTCTCGTTTCTTCATAAAGTGTCCCATTTCTTTGCGAAGTGTCCCTGTTTCTTTGTGAATTGTTTAGAAAGGGTTCTAAAGTGTCTAGGGACATTAGAAAAGCACACTAGATTGACTTTAGCACACTTTCCTAATGAATGACCAGTGAAAATTGAAGATATTAAGTGAAATTTAGAGCATTTTGTGATGATTTTGATAGGTCCCCACCTAGTTGCGACAGTGGCTAGGGGGAAGACAACTGAAATTTTTATGAGATCATGCACCAATGCTATCAGTGGTAGAGGTAGAGCATTTACAATCAATGGGTATCTATTAGGCATACCTGATGCCACCCATGAGTTACCCTGACACCATGTTGATGGCTCTATGTGAGTGTTGGGATGCAAATACCTATACCTTTCATCTTCCCACTGGGGAAATGACTATCACTCTCAAGGATGTACACTGCATTCTCCAAGTTCCTATTTAGGGAGCGTGGGTGTATTTCTGAGGGGATAGGTCATTCCAGAGAAGAAGAGAGATATGTAGTATTGCCTAGGTGGACAGATACATGATGAGAGGGTTAGAGCACAGATCGAACTTCCCATGTTGTTGTATTCATGAGCTCCTATGGTGAAATAGATTATGATGCATACAGTGGCACTAGTTCTCAATCCAAATGGATCAGCGACACACTTGGATGGGAGATGTATGAGTAGAGGATAGTTTATGCTTGGGGTCACTGCATTCTAGCACATTTGTATTATGATCTTGGAAAATTTTTATTTTGAGAGATTGACAGTATGGTCCATTGTACACTTCTATAGATGTGGTTCCTTAAGCATATCACATGTACTAGGCCTATCGGATACCCTTGTACTATAGCTGCAGGATACCCATGAGCATTCAACTATCCTTTGCGACGTTTGTGGCAGTATGGGGATTTACATTCTTGTAGGGTAAGATTCTACCAAGTAGAGGAGGAAAAGATCCTTTGGAGACCTTATCTACTCACTCTACAGTGGCCTGATTCCACCAGATAGTTGTGGAGGATGTAGATGGATAGGTATCTAGTAGGGAGGCATGACTATGTTGTACGACCCTTCTATTATGGGTGAGTCATGCAATAGTTTGGATAGGTACAGACACCACTGAGGGCATGCCCCTTCATTAGACAATTAGTGTGGAGTTCCCAGAGGCTAGGTGATAATGTTCAACTGACTATAGATCATGTGCGTGAGAGTGATTCAGATGATTCAGATCATGACCAGCCACTAGCATCTAACGATGATGATGTTTTATGGGCAGCGTATGAGAGCATGACGAGCCGAATTTGTTGGGTTGAGAGTGCACTATAGTCAGTGAAGACCTCGGTAGAGGTAGAGACACTACATGCAGAGCTAGCACAAACACGAGCGAAGAGGGATCAGATGGAAAATGAGCAGCTTATAGCCATTGGTTGAGTATAGGGTCTGGAGTATGCACTTAGACTTGATAGTTTGAGATCATGGTCACACATGACTGTCTCATGACGTCCAGTGACCAGATCATGAGCACCAGATCTTGAGGGTTCTATCTCTCACAAACCATTATGATATTGTATATGATTATGAGATGTATATAAAACTTGGATATATATATAGACATGCATATTTTGATATTATGATGATGTATCTCTTTTATGTGAATTTTAAATGCTATGTGATTAATTAAATGACTTATGGTGAAAGTATTTAATTAATGGCTACATGATTTAATAGGATTAATGTGATCTAATGTAAAACATATTTCAGTTTTAGCATAGATACAACATTGATAATGATAAAATAATTGGTTAAATTAAATACACCAATAAGGATTTAACTTAACACAATAGGAAAGTGAATAGTATGAATCCTGAAGCAATTATAAAATGAAGTTAAATAATTACCTTAGTGTTCAAGACAAACACAAAACTAGTTGTCAAGAATGAAGCAATGTGAAAGTTATGTAAAATAACATCCAATAACTTTAAACAACACTACTATACCACTTATACTATTTAAAGGGGATTAGAGATAATACCAATGTAAATGTGTGGAATTAATGGGTTCCCTAGGAGGTTTTCCATCAAGCTGTGATTAGAGATAAGCACCAAACCCATAATTGGTATCAACTATGTAAGGTCCCAACCAATTAGGGCTGAACTTATCTTTATCTTTGTTGTCAGTACTAGCATTTCGCATATTTTCAATCAGAAAAAAAATCACCCTTAGAAAACAATCGAGGGATAACATGAATGTTGTGTTTGTGCTGTAATTTTTGATGTGAGTTGGAATATGTTCAAGAGAATTAATGTGTTGTTCATCGAGCATCTCAAGTTGGTGTAATCATTAGTATTTATAAGTGTCATCATCATAAAGATCTCAGAGACCAACTTGCAAAGTAGGAATTTCTAACTCCAAGGGCATAATCGCATTAGTACCATAAACAAGGCTATAAGGGGTATTGCCAGTGGATTATTGAACATTATTTTTATATGCCCAAATCACATATGCATACACTAGTCTTTATGATTGTTGTTGATAGTTTTCTTAAGGATTTGTTCAAGAAGCTTATTAGTATTTTTAGCTTGTTCATTGGATTATGGATAATACGATGTAGAAAAGATATGTTGAATGTTAAATGTTTCAAGAAATTTTTGAACTTTTCTATTCTTAAATGGTGTTCCATTGTCTGAAACGATTGCAAAAGGAAGTCCAAAGTAAGCAATTATGTGTTCCAATATGAAATGAAAAATTACTTTAGTAGTTGTAGAATGAAGGGGAATAGCTTCCACCCATTTTGTGAAATAATTTGTTGCAGTTATGATAAACATATGCCCAACAGAAGAAGGGGGTAAATTTTTCCAATAAGATCTAACCCCGATACTAAAAATGGCCAAATGGGAACATTGGCACGAAGCTCAGCAATAGGAGTATGGATCAAATTCCTATGCTCTTGGCATTTGTGATATCATTTAACATAGGTGAAGCAATCATTCTCCATATTTTTCCAATAATAACCCATATGAATAGGTTTTTGTACTAACAAACAACCTCCAAAATGACCTCCATAGGTACTAGCATGAGCTTGTTCAAGCGCTATAGGTATTTTAGAATCTTTAAGATGACGCATTAGGATACCATTAAAATATCTTTGATACAACACTTTTGCAAGGATTACATATTTAGTCACACGTTTATGTAAATTCTTTCGAGTATTTGTTGTGGTAGGTTTAGGAATGGTACCATCTTTCAAGTAGTTGTATATTGTATCATACCATTCACACGAAGCATTTTGAGTTATTTCCATAATGTTTTGTAACAGAGTATTGATTGAAAGTTTCATGATGGGATGAATAACAAAGGTGAAGTATGTGGAAGGATCATGTGGGGATATGAGAGAAGCTACACTCACCATTGCATCTGCATGTCGGTTATCTTTGCATGGGATGTTATCAATGGTGAACGAGTCAAATTTTTGTAATAGTCTCATTATAAGATCTTTGTACTTGGATAATTTATTATGTTTAGTTTGATATGTACCATTGATTTTTTTTATGACCAATTGTGAATCACCAAATATCTTAATATGTTTAGCATGTAGAGATAAAGCAGCTTGCAAACCTACAATCAATGCCTCATACTCAACTGTATTATTTGTGCATAGGAAATTTAGTTGATAGGATAAGGGAATAGGTTTTCCATCAGGAGGAATTAATACCACTCCAACACCAGAACCTATTCAACACTTAGATCCATCAAAAAATAATTCCCATGGTTTAATGTTAGCGATTAAGACATGATCATCAAGAAATGAATTAGGAATAGGTAAAGCAAAGGGAGAAGGAGCATCAGCTAAGTGATTGGTTAAGGCTTGACCTTTGATTTATTTTTATGAAACAAACTTAAGGTCAAACTCAGTTAAAAACATCACCCACTTAGCTAAGAGTCTAGAGATATCAATTTTCTTGAAAATATATTTAAGAGGATCAAATTTTGTGACAACTTGTACTTTAGCACTTGGTAAATAATGTCACAGCTTATTAATAGCAAATACAAGAGCCAAAAAAAAAATTTCAATTGGTGAATATTGTGTCTCATAATCAATTAGAGTACGACTAATGTAATAAATAGGGTGATCTTTACCATTATCATCATATTGAGCCAACAATGTTGCAAGAGCATGGGCAGATGCGGCGATGTACAAGATAAACAGCCTATGTGGCACAATAGGTTGCAAAATAGGTGAAGTAGCTAAATATTCCTTTAGACTCTCAAAAGATTTTTTACAATCCTCATCCCAATCAAAAGGGACACCCTTTTTATGAAGATTCTTGAAAGGTAAGGTGCGATGGGCTAAAGATGCTACAAAATGATGGATAGCTTAAATTCAACCTTGTAACATGTGCAACTAAGAAATATTCTTAGGAGGTGGAATGTTAATAATTGCATTGATTTTCTTCATGTCCACTTCAATGCCTTTGTGAGATATGACAAACCCTAAAATTTTACCAAAATATGCTACAAAATGACGGATAGCTTAAATTTGACCTTGTAACATGTGCAACTAAGAAATATTCTTAAGAGGTGGAATGTTAATAATTGCATTCATTTTCTTCATGTCCACTTCAATGCCTTTGTGAGATATGACAAACCCTAAAATTTTACCACTATTTACACCAAAGACACACTTTTTTGGATTTAGTCACATGTTGTATTGTTTTATTCATTCAAAAATTGTGTGAAGGACATCTACATTGTCTTGTCAGGTTAAAAATTTAGCAAGGATATCATCGACATAATCTTCCAAAATTTTGTGAATATAATCATGAAATATTAATGTGATTACATGTTGGTAAGTTGCATTGGAATTCTTTAAACCAAAGGACATCACTACCCAATACAATATTCCCCAAGCAGTTGTAAAGGTAGTTTGGTATTGATCTTGAGGGTAAATAAGGATTTGATTACAACTAGAAAATCCATCCATGAATGACAACAAAGCATGTCTAGTAGTTGAATCCACGGTCATGTTTATATTAGGAAGTGAAAAATCATCTTTTAAAGAGGCTTTATTCAAGTCTCAAAAATTTGTGCATATCCTAATACAATTATCGAGTTTGGCAACTACAACAATGTTTGAGATCCAAGGAAAATAATCAATAGGTCTAATAAAGCTTGCATCAAGAAGTTTTTCAAGTTCCACTTTAACATGCAATGCCACATTAGGATGAATTTTTTTAATCTTTTGATGAATAGGTTTAAAATTTGGAGCAAGGACAATGTTATGCATCACAATTTTCAGGTCAATTCCTAGCATATCAAAATACTTCCAAGCAAAAATCTCAGGAAAATCATGAAGTAAAGTGGTAGTATCTTCTTGTTCCTCATCATCAAGGCACTTTCCAATTTTAATAACTTTATCTTTATCATTAATGTCCATAAGCACATCAATTGTATCTCCTAAAGAGAGTACATTGGATTTAGGACTTTCAAATTCAAAAAACTCTTCAATGATATCACTTTCTTCTTGCTCGGTAACGTTTATAGCACGAGTAATGTGTTTCATGTAAGTAAGCAAGGATGGGGTGTCATAAATGGCTAACATCCGTTTCAAGGCCTCATCACTATCAACATACTGCTGTGAAATTTGTAAGGTGATATCGAGCAAATCAGGATGTTTGATTGAGTGTATGTTGTGGTTGACATGTTATAACATTAATGTTTAAAGATGGTCATTGAGTAGCTTTGGTCATTTTAGAAAAGGATTATCCCAATCTGGTTTTTGTTTCTTGTGTATTAGGTTCAATAGGGACACAAATACCTTGCTCATGTTTTCCACACCTTTTTCCAATATAGCCAAATTATTTTACAAATCTATAGCCTTTTCCATAAAGTCTTTCCATTTCACGCAGGGTAGGAGGGGATTGATAATCTATCTTGTCAAAAAAAATTGTGTATGTTACATTTTCATCAAAATTGTAGGAGATATATTTTTGAGATGATTGTTCAAAAATTTTAGTGGACATAATTGTTGGTTGGCCTTGTTTCTCATCTTTCTTTCGTGTGAATATGTATTCGCCCATAAATGAGGGTGTGAATTCTAAGGATCCCCAATCATCACCAAATAATTTAGAGACTGATTTTGTATCATTGTGTTCAATTTCAATAGGATCTATGTTGGAGGTTGGAATTAATGTTTTCAAAGGACTTGTAACCCCATTTTCAAGGTTCAAGCAACTTTTAGGCTCAGGATCTATTTCAATTTGGTAGATGTGATTGTTGTAGTCATATTTCATGATACAATGAAGATTTGAAGACACTGCATTCATCTCATGAATCCATGCTTGGCCTAAAAGAATATTATAGGAAATATTGTAAGGCATGACATGGATAGGATTCTGTAAAGTAGCCACCGCAAATGTAATAGGTAAAGTAATTATCCATGTGCCATAGAAAAAAGGACCCTTTGCTTGACATGAGATTAATTAAAATTAATGAGGATTTGATCTAGGTGTTGTGAGGTATTTTATGCATCCACACTAGGTCTTGACCCTTGCAAATCAAATAACATCCTTTTAATGACGTGTTGTAAAGGTGTTGTAAAGTCTTGTAAAGGACTTCCATGATTTTCTAGACTTAATTAACCTAGTTCTCCCTAATTAAACATTATAAAATGTGTTTAATAACATTATCACATCAACCTATAATGTTATTAACTTAAAATTAATGTTAAACTAGTGTTGTAATGTGTCTTGCATATTCACATTGGTTTTTATGACTTTGTAGGCTATGTGGACCTAATCTTAGTGTTGTAAAGTGTATTTAATCACACCTTCACATTGATTTATGTGTACCAAGCCCTATTTAACATTTACATCATCACTAATAGGACCATATTAACCCACATTGTACATCTTGAGGTTCAAATTCATCAAACACCTGACAAGATGGCATTTTAGACGTTATTTCCTCATTCCTTAGCATTTGAGTTGTTGAAATGGTCCCTATGGGACCCACTCACCATGCATGGAAAATCAATCCCATCTAGGTGGGACCTATTCACCATTTGTGGTGAATGAGTCCTATCTGGCCCTATTTTGACCTTTGAGTGGGAAATAAAGTGAAATTTGAGTTGATTTTGCCTCATGTCGACCTGTGATGAGGTATAGTCAGGATACTAAGGCACAATTGTCTATAAATAAGTGTTTTTAATCCTCCTTTTACATATAACAACTCATTTTTAAATATCTCATTAAAAATTCATCATCTATCTTCTCATACAAGTCAAGCAAGCTATGGTTTCTTCATTAGAAATCTTTAAGTTAGCTTTCTAAGACATTCAAGGGATAACCAAGGCAAACCCCCATGCCCTAACATTCAACATATCTCTCTTTTGTCTTGTTTGTTTGCATATTTATGAATATTTGAAGCTTGTAAATCATTAGGGATCAGTTGTAAAGTCATTCAAGTCGTCTCTTCATCATTCAAGTCAAAGAATCAACAAAAAGTTATTTTAAAACCCAGATCTGACAATTTCATAAGCGGACATCTATAGGAACCAGAAGTGTAGATCCAACTCCACATAATCAATTCCTAGCTTTACATATTCTTGTAGGTGGACTAATTTTCCACCAATGGAAAATGAGTCCCACCTATAGGCCTAAAAATTGATTTTCTCATAATTCAACTCCTGGTAGTTCAAAACCTATTTCCATAACTTTTCATCAAAAGTAGGACTAATTCGCCATGCATGGTGAATCAGTCCCAGTGGTCATTAACGGTATTTTTGAGAGATTCCAAAACATTCTAGCAACATCAATCTACCTCCAGGTGCACTCTATTCAATCTCATCAATTTTTATTTTCATTTGTCTAAGTTTCTAGCTCATTCTTGCATAACACAATGTGTTTTCAAACATAGTTTTAATTTCACCTTTGCATTCATTTTCAGTCATTTAGAGTAGTCAATTGAATTTAGTCATCTTCATTTACATTAAGAAACATTTCATACATACTAATTTGAGTGAATCATAAGCATTTTTTACCTGAATCTCTCTCCTTTTAGGCGAAAAACCCTAAGAGAGCTAGAGTAGCATTCGGGCACCAAAAATCTATGTTTCAATCCCAATTGGTTGCTTTGTTGTATTATCAAATCCTCAAATGGAAATGGAATCGGGTATTATTTTTGATCTATCCACTTTTAACCGATCAAGGAGACTCACACTACACACATTAAGGGCAGAATCATTATCTATGAGAGTGTGTTTGATACCTATGCAATTAAATTAGGCAATTATCATAAAGGCATCATGTTTTTTTCACAACTCCAAAGGAGGGAGCTCATGTTGATGGAAAGTAATGTCAAGATTATCTTTATCGATGAGATTTTCCACATCATTCAGAGTGGTTCCTAGTTGAATTGTGATTTGTTTTAAGGTGGTTTGAAGAATGGTGTTATAATTTGGTGAAGTTTGAAGCAAATCCCAAAGGGAAATTTTGGCAGGAGTATTATTTAATTGTTCAACAAGATCATACTCCTTTGTTTGTGGGTTATAACGAGGAGCACCAGGTGGATTAGGTAAAGGTAATGAAGGTGGAATTGGTTGTGGTGGTTGTGGGTTATTTTGGGTGTTATATACATGTATGAGAAATAATATCATTACTAGATTGTTGTGATACATTGGTGTTAGGTGGGTAAAGGGTGTATCAGGTTCGATTTGAGTGATGAAGTTTATGTGAGGGTGGGTAAAGGATAAGTTTAGGTTGTATGAAATTAACATCCTTGATTTTAGAGGTCTCACAATCAACCAAAGAGGATGAGTTGGGTGAGATGAAGTCTTGAAGAGACTCAACTATCAAATGAAAATCATCATGACTAAAAGGTTTGAGGGGTAGATTGTCATCAACTGTGTTAAGATGTTCAAGAGGAGCATTAGAGGTGTTAACATTTTTTATCATGAGTTGGTCACCACAAAACTTTATGGATGGCTTATTCCAGATGAAGTCTTGGAGAGCTTCATCTAAAAAATCAAAGTCATCACAAGTACAAGGTTTGAGGGGGACATGATCATTAAGGGGTTTAGGTTTCTCATGTGAAGCATTAGAGGATGAAGTGAGTGAGAGGAAGTTCTGAAGAACCTCATATAACTTATCAACATCATCACTACTAAGAGGATTAGATGAGATGTTATTCCTAATTTGAATCATTTTTTTGAAGGGATGGTGTAATTTTTTAGATTTGACATCTTTATGTATTGCAGAATCTAATCTAAAAGAACTAGGAATGAAAACAAAAAAGGAAACTTTCAAAGACCTAAAACCATCCATGAATTCCATGAAACTAAATAATAGTTAAGCTAAGAAAATAGAAATAAGTGAACTAAAACAAAGAGGTAATGACAAAAAATAGAAAGATATAATGCAGAAAACTGAAATCTAGAAATATTAATGTAAAACTGTAAAGGGACTGATTCACCCTAGGTGGCGAATGAGTCCCAAGAGATGATTTTTTTTAATATTTTTATGATTTTTTTTTGTTTTCTGTAAAATTTCAACTTTGTACAATTTAAATACATAATGCAAATGAAGAGATTGGGAATGATACAATGAGGAAAACTAAGCAATGCTTTCACTAATGCAATGTTTAAGAGACATAAAGATACAAAACAATGCAATATTATGAAATAATGAAAACCTAAGATGTAATTAGAAATGTAAATTAGAATGTTGTTACGCTCAAAAGTTAGGTTCACCAAAATGAAATGTATATTTTTGGGCTCCTAAGACTACTCTTGCTCTCTTAGGGTTTTTCACCTAAAAGGAGAGAGATAAGAACCAAAAATTCTAATGATTCACTCAAATTATGTTGTATGCAATGTTATCTAAGTTAGATGAAGTTAACTAAATGTAATTGACTGATTAAAATGACTAAATATGAATGCAAAACTAAGATTTATACCTTGTTTGAAAACATGATGTTGTTTGCAAAAAGGTTGAAATAATGAACAAAAATGCAAATTAAACTAAACAGAAAGTTGTTTCTCAGAATTTGAGCACCTGGAAAACTAAAGATGATTGAAAAATAATCTGAAAAACTGATGAAGCTTGAACTTGGGCTAACTGGGACTCATTTGCCACCTTGGGAAAACCAGTCCCAAGTCAAGACTTTTCTACACAAAACCTATTTTCTGACAGTTGGGGACCCAAACTACATCTGACTCAAATTTTCACCTCAAGTGGGACTCATTCACCATGCATGGTGAATAATTCCACTTTCTAATTTTTGCAATCTCAAAACTTTATCCTGCACCCTGACACCTATACAACAATTTCTAATGGAAACTCGATTCCAAATCGCATAAAATTCCTACAAAATAGCTTAAAAGAGTCTATCTAATGGGGGGTTTTCCTTAGAAAAACCCATAGTTGGGTAATTAAACCTTGAATAGAGAAAAATCTGCATAAACCCTAGCCTTAGATGTGTTAAAGACTAGGGAAAGTTGAAATGAAACAAAGGCCCTATTTTATTGATCTAGAACAAAACATGCAAGAATGATTAATATGATGTAAGATCTCAACCATAGAAACCTTACAAAAAATGAAAAATAGGAATGAAATTAAATGAAAATGTTAAACAAACACAACGCAGACCTTAATATGAAGTTAGAGTGAAAATGGAAGATGGAATCAATAGGAAACCAAGTCTTTAGGCATGATTTGGTGGCTAGTTGCACCTCTTCACCCTAGATTTCTTCATGATTCACCTTAGGAATCCATCATCAACCCTTTGCAATGTTGAATCTTCACAAGAGAAGTGAGCTTCAAGACCTGCAAAAACCCTAGTTTGCTGCCCTAAAACTTCAACTTTTTGCTAATGAAACTTGTTGTGGAAGACAACTTTTGGAATTGCTCTTGAAGAATGATAAATGGATGATAAGAGATGAAAAATATGTGTGAAATGATTTGAAATGAGTATTTATAAGAAAAAACACCTTATTTTCCCTTTAATTAGACCTAAGAGGCTAACATTCATTGAAAATAAAAGTTAAATTAATTAAATTCCCGCTTAAATTTGAACTTTCCCTCAAAGGGGACTCATTTTCCCAAGGTGGTGAATGGGTCCCACTACTGCTATTTGAAGGTGGGTTGTCAGGATGTGATTTAATTAAATGTTGTTTGTCAGGTTTTATGTGATTTCTCAGGTAAAACGGGCCTCTAGATCAAAATTAATGGGTCTAAGGGGCTTATAAATGTTGTTTTGAAGGGAAATGATGTAAAGGGACTTAAAAGTGGGTCCAATTATGCATGAAATTGTCTCTTTTTCAAGAGGGTCCAATTTTCTATGGCACATCAATTCTCAACAAGGAAGACCTAGGAGGGGGTTCTTTAAGCTTTGTGGGGTTTTCCACCAAGCAAAATCTTGGAAAATATAACTTAACATTCAACTCAAAAAACCTAATAATGCAAGTTAAATGATGAATGCAAATGATGAAATTATGCAACAACAAGTTAGGGTATGGGTGCCTAGGAAGTGTGGAAATGTAATGATGATTCTAGAAATGCAAAGAAGCTGTCAAAATGTGCTATATAGGACTAAGATTCCCTTAATTTCATATTAATTTCATTGTTGTTTATCGAGGCAGATGTAAAAGCTTTGGATGCCAGAACAAGATTCAAAAGAATCTCTGCAAAATTCCTCTTGGAGGACTAAGACACCCTTACTACTGTCTTAGTCCCAATCCAAATTTTTGGAATCTATGAATTTTGTCCTGAGGCTTGATGTTTGCACTTCCTTCTTCTCTGATCTCAGGTTCTATAACCTCCATATTTTGTTGTAGGTGAGTTTCCGTGAAGATGACAACTTTGCAATGCAACCTTGCAACTTTGCAACTTTGCACCTCAAATGATCTTCAATTCTTCAACCTAAATCTATAATCACAAACATGCAAGAGGGGAAAAACTTGTTGATTGTTAGTAAATGGGGGTTTACCTTGGTCAAACCCCTTGTTGGTAATTAAACCTTGAAATTAAATAGAATAATGAAGGGAAATGATGAATGAACAAAGTACTATGTTGTAACTCCAAACCCTTGTAATAAGGTGTTGAAAACTTGTGTGAGATGGCTAGCTTGGAAATGGATCTTGAGTGAAAGGAATGTGTGATAGATATGAACTTGAATTTCTTGCTTGAATCAAAACCCTACATCACAAATGTTAGCTCAAAAACACACATGATGCAAGAAGATCTTTGATATGATGCTTGAATCTTGATGATGGCTCCAAATGCTTGGTGAATTGCTCTTGATCTCATAGACATTCCCTAGGAATGAATGCTTGAATGATTATTATGAGAAAATGGGAGAAGGAACCTTATATTTATACTTATCCATGCATAATATCTCAAAATTACACCACAACAAGCTGACATGTGAATTCATTAATTAAAGGAGGAAAAATATCACCAAGATTTGAAACTAAATCCCAAAAATACCTTAAGGAGTACAAAGATTCCCTAGTTGGTGTCTTAGTCCCTAGGCATGAAACTCGAGGCATAGACTCCAAAAAGAGGCCCATTTAGGGTGCACTTGAAATCAACATCCCAAGACCTTTGGAGGATAAATATGCCCTAGGTGGCATCTTAGTCTCGACCAAAAAATTGGGGACACATAGCCAGAATCATTAAATTATCATTTCCCCTTGATTTTTTTTGGGATTAGCCATAAAAGGATATAGTTTATTACGCTTTTGGATGCAAAATAGGACCAATTAAGACATAAATGAGGATAAATGAAGCAAGGAGGGCCCAAAAAAGTGTGAAAATGCAAGGGTATGCATTTTCCTACACTACAAAACTTATTACACTTATGCACCTACCTTCATTCATATGTATGGCACCTATATTTTTACTTTTTTCCCACACCAAGACAAGTTTTTGGTTTTTAAGTTCTCCTCATTCATTTTAAAATTTAAATTTTAGATTTTGCCAACTATCCCCATTTATACTCCCACCTTGATCCCACTAAACACAAGCTTGGCATAATTCGATGTTATGTACATTATTATTTAAGGGCATTTAATACATTAATTTTAATAATCAAGTATACATATATTCTCTCTTATCCTAGAATATGATAGGAAGCTAGGTACAACTACAAAACTTTCTACTTAACCCATAGAGGAGAGATGCTAAATAAGTATAGGTCTAATAATTTTAGCAAAACTAAATGATATGTAACACAATATAACACAAGGTATAACCTAGGAAACATCCTTTTCAAAAAATACTAGCATTAAAAGAGCATCCATTGTATCTTAAACTAATATTATAATACAATAACAAAGTTGCAAATCCTTCATTTAAGATCTTCAATATGTGTCTAAAGAAATTTTTGTACCATAACCCCTAAAAATACAAGTGCATACTAAACCTCCATGCCAAGAATCTAATATATAAGTAAGTTCTAAAATTGGAAATCATAAATGTTTTCATATACCATATGCTAAATTCATATAACCACACAAATTCCAATACCTCCCTTCATCACACATTAGTAAATTATGAATAAAAATTATAGCTCTTGAGGTCATATATGTAAGAGAAAAATAAGTGTCTAATTATTCTAACAATAATATACTCCAACCAAAATGACATGGAGAGCATACCAAGGAACAATCACACTCTTCATAAAAACATACATGGCCAATAAAAGACCCAAAACAAACACACAACCTAGAGCTCACAATGTTGTAATATGGGTTTTGATACTATATGTAATGGCCCAACTTTTATATCAAGATATTAGCAAACAAGACAAATGAATTTGTTTTGTTTCATTTATAACAAACATACATCACAACCTCATGCTCACACACAAGTGATTTTTTCTAAACTAACCAATATCATGACCTAAGAATGCAATGAAGTGCATGATGACACAAGTTCAATACACACTAACAAACACCAATGAAAGACTAAAAAAGCATCATGGAATGACACCACATGATGAGGAAGGGAAAAAAGTACTACCTCCTCACAACCTAGCCACAACACAAAAGGGTAATAGATAGGTTATGCAAGCCTAAATCATACTAAACTAAACAAGGCACAACTTTAACATTTTACAATCCTGCTACAAAATAATCAAAGCCATTCATTTTTCTTGAGCTTAAGCCATAAATTTCATAGACAAAACTCACAAGATGACTATATTATTTTAACCAAAGGATGTTACTAATGCAAGAATTTATCTACTCAAGATGCAATAAAGGTACATGCAATCATACAATTTCTAAACTCAAAAGATGTAAATCACAACATAATTTTCCAATGTAGCATCAAAAATTGTCACCCTTGATAATTTCACACTATGTTTTGTCCCCCCTAAATTATTGGTCCTAAGTGGGTCCCTAATTTCATAAATAATTAATTCTATAGCTAATTTGTATCACTTTCTAAGGAATTTCAATCATTGAACAAATGCATCCAACTATTACTTTTCCCCTAACACTTAATTTCTTAGAGAATGGGATCAAGACCGATTCACCCTAGGGAGAATAGATCCCCCTATTCTATCAAGGATCAATTTTGGGCATGTTGGAGTGGCCATCTTAACATTCAAATTTAAAATTTAAAATGTCAACTATCGATATTTATTTTTTGGGAAATTAGATAAATTCCTATAAATACTCAGTCTTTTCACCATTTGAAACTAGAAGGAAGAAGAAGGAAACTAGAAGGAGATTTTATGAGCATGAATTATTGTCAAGAGCAAGTTAAGAGTATGGTGCAGGAGCACCCTCATGCTCAAATTTGGTTTTTTTTTTTCTCTTTTGATGTAAATAAGGTCATTTTTGGACCATTAATGATCATTTGGAGTCATTCTAGACCATTTTAAAATATTTTGGAGTCATAATGCAAATGATATAAAAAATTGCCAAAATTATAAAAGTTGTCATTGTGAAAGTTGTTAAAAGTGCATTAAGGTTACAACTTTGATTAGGAAGTTAGTTGTGGGTGGTTGGTAGTTTTAAAATGATTTGGAAAGCATAAATACATGTAAACATGAACCCCAAGGTTGGGAAGGTTGGAAAAGATGGGAATGAAAATTGGAATCAATTTGGAGAAAAAAATTTGTGCATTTTTCCTGTAACAATCCTATTATTTCATGTGGTACAGATTTTTATGCACATTTTATGATCTAAATGTGGTATGGTTGGAAATATAATGAATTTAGCTTTCATTTGGATTTGGTTTGGTTAAATTTAATTAAGTTTAGAGAAAGTTATAGCATTTTTTGTAACAACAAGTCTGAATCTGCCCTTGGGTTTCTAGTGAACAAGAAAATTCCATATCATTTCTTCTCTCCATCAAAAATCTCTAGAAATTGGTAAAAATTTATGTTTTGAGTGTATCTAAAAACCATTTAGAGTATATTTCATATCTTTCCATTTTTATGAAGTTATTAATGAAATTTTGCTTGCATTAGGGTGTAGATAGTCCAATAAAAAACTCTCTTAGAAGCAAGACAGTCATTTTTTGAGCCCCTATCTTATTTTTTGATGTGTAATAATGACCAAATGGGTATCCTAAATAGGTCTCCTTTTTTATAGATCGGGTCTGAGTCAAAAGATAATGTCCAATTTTCATTTTTGAAAGGTTACAAGCAAAAATGGGGGTTTGTGAAGGAAACCCCACTTTTTAATAAACAAATGAACTTGTTTAAGGTTGTTTTGAGTTTGATTACCCTTGCTCTACATCAAATTGGTATCAGGGCCCAAATATTTGGGCAAATAATTTTTTTTGGAGTTTTTTTGTAGTGTCTTTTTATAGGTTGAAGCAAGAACCTAGATGCCAAAAGACTAGGTAGTGAAGAAAGGAGGAAAACTAGGTGAGGTATCACAAAGACAAGAATAAGCAAGGTGAAAGAGACTTTCTTGAGAAATAAGGATGGAAATGTTGAGAATATTTTTTTGTGGAGATTTACAGAGTGAGGAGGTATCAGGAAATAAACAAGGGAAAAGAAAAAAAACTGAGATAAAGAAGAAAAATGAGAAGGAAAAAAAATGTTGAGCAAGAGATCATAGAGTTGAGGCAAGCCTTCGAACAAATGGAAAAAATTCAAAAATAAATTGAAAAAAGAATGAAACTTGAGACACAATAGTTTCTTGAGAGAGAAAACCAAGAAAGTGGTTGCAATTTACCAATAAGAAAGAGGATAAAGTGGCCTACCAAGAAGATCATTCAAAGGAGAAGAAAGAAAAAGAGGACAACAAAAAGAATGGATTAGTTGTGATATATGTTGAAAGGAATGGTGCAAGAAGCATTTTAAGAGACAAGAAAACCTTTTTTTTTTTAAACTAATCCTTTGTATGAATATGTGTTTATAGGTGCAACAAATGAAAATGAAGATGGAAAAGAGTCTAAAGAGGGAGAAGTGCATACAGTGTTTGAAGATTGTTATACAAATATAGCACACATGGAGGATCTCTTGGATGTTGAAGTGGAGTTTCTAGTGCAAGGTGAAAAAGAGGAGACCTCAAGGTCTCAATATTTCATTTCTAATCTTTAATTGGACTATGTATGTGTAGGTTTGTTAGACAAGGAGATACAACTCATTGAGACACAAGCTCTTGAAAGAGATTTGGTTTAGAGGAAGATGCCAAAAGAGGAATACCTTACAAGGAAGAAAGAAGGAGCTAATAAGAAAACCTAGAGAAAAAAAGTAGAAGAAACAAATACAAAGCCAAGAATAAATCAAAACAATAGTGCAAAAGAATTGGAAGACTAGGAAGAAAAGCTCTGCACTCAAGTGGACTTGAGTTTTTCTTTCCCTTGGGAGTATGGTACAGGATCACCCTCATGCTCAGATTTGGATTTTTTTCTATTTTTTTTCTTTTTTTATGTACATAAAGTCATTTTGGACCATTAATGATCATTTGGAGTCATTCTAGACCATTTTAGAATTTTTTGGAGTCATAATGCAAATGATGTCAAAAAATTGTCATTGTGAAAGTTGTTAAAAGTGCATTAAGGTTACAACTTTGATTAGAAAATTATTTGTGGGTGGTTGGTAGTTGGAAAATTCTTGGATCATAAATACATGTTTTAAACATGAATCCCAAGGTTGGGAAGGTTGGAAAAGATGGGAATCAAAATTGGAATCAATTTGGAGCAAATTTTTTGTGCATTTTTCTTGTAACAGTCATATTATTTCATGTGGTACAGATTTTTACGCCTATTTTATGACCTGAACATGGTAAGGTTGGAAATATAATGGAGTTATCTTTCATTTTTTTTTGGTTTGGTTAAATTTCATTAAGTTTAGAGAAATTTATAGCATTTTTTGTAACAACAGGTCTGAATTTGCCCTAGGGTTTCTAGTGAACAAGAAAATTCCATATTTTTTCCTCCCTCCATAAAATATCTCTATAAATTGGTGAAATTTTCTATTTTTAGTGTATCTAAAAACACTTTAGAGTATATTTCATATTTTTCTATTTTTATCAAGTTATTAATGAAAGCTTTCTTGCATTAGGGTGTAGACAATCCAATAAAAAACCCTCTAAGAGGTAGGACAGTCATTTTTTGAGCCCCTCCATACAAAGAAAACCTACTTTATTTTTGTATATATGTAAGAATATCCAAATGGGTATCCTAGATGAGTCTCCTTTTCTATAGATCAAGTCTGAGTCAAAAGATATTTCCAATTTTCTTTTTTGAAAGGTTTCAAGCAAGAATGGGGGTTTGTGAAGGAAAACCTACTTTTTGAAGAATAAAGGAACTTGTTTAAGTTTTTTTGAGTTTGATTACCCCTGATCTGCATTAGAGTAACATTTCAAAGCTTTATTACAGTAATTCAAAATCCAAGAATCATGTCAAAGTGTATGTGAGTTCATGTTTTCATATTATCATTGTTTTGTGAAGGCTAACCCCTTTTGTAGGTCTCTAAAGAAATTCAAGCAATCAAGAAAGAAAGATACAAGACCTTGAGGTGATGTGTATGAATTCAATCCTTAAAGGAAGCCATTGAAGGGTAGTGATTTGTAGCAGTTTGTGATTTCAACATTCCTTCTTATCCATTATCATTTTATCATTGATATTGCCATTATGGAAGTGGAAACACTTACACAGGGTTTGATTGAGGTAAGCCCCTAAATGACCCAACATTTTCCCTCTCTCTAAATGTGAAGGTTTTAGGTTTAAAGAGGATTGAAGGGAGCTTGAAGAAAAAAATTCCATTATTGCAATTGAAGCCCTACATCTTGTAAACTCATGGAAACTCATCTACAAAATTATCTGACAATGTTTCAACAACTTTGTAAGTGAAAATAGAATTCTTAGATCTATCACCAGAGGACCCAAAAAATAGAGAAGAACACCCCTACAAGAACCCATATACCCTTGGGCATATAATTCCTCCTATGCACCTTGAAACCAATTTTTTTGGGTAGGTACACAATCATTTTCCCTTCCTAGATCTTGTAAATTGTTATTTCAATTTGTGCATTGTTGGGATCTCGCAATTTTCATATTAGGGCACATAGTCTATAGGTTAATCATAGAAGATCATTTCTAGTCTATTTATAAGGCTCAAAAGGATCAAATCTAGGACTGATTGGCTCACCTTCATGGTTGAAATTCAATCTAAACACATTGTTGATTTGCATCCTAATGTACCTTTGAAAAAGGAACAAAAAAAAATCCTAATTTTAGACATTAAACTTAGGATTCCCTTTTTCTTATGTTACATTTTGGTGAACCTAAAATTTTGGCATCATAAACCTTCTAAAATTAGAATCCTTTCAAATCACATATCTAGGTTTTGCATTTCATTTTCATGAATTTTTCATTTGGGATTTCATTTTTGCATCATAAAAAATCACAAAAATTTAAAAAATTCCATTCCATATTGCATCATAGGTTGTAATAGGATTAATTTAAGTCATTTAAGATCAATTTTACATTCAAATTGCATTCATTAGGTCATTAAATTCTAAAATTATTCATTGCATCCATTTAGGCATCTTTCATTTAGGGAAAAAAGTGAAAAATTGCATTGTTTTGTTTCAAATCATCATTTTCAGAATCTTGGATCTTGGAATCGGTTAATTAGTGCATCTTAGATCTGAAACTTGCATTCAACATTGCCATTTATTGTTCAATAATTTTAAACATTTTTGCACACTTGCATTCTCAATTTCACAATCATAATTTGACCAAAATTTGGAAATGTTTTCACTGCCAAACCTGTTTACACACAAAAACAAAACCTATAGGGTTCCTATTTCCTACTATTGGAGGCTCAAAAAACTTTTTCATAGGTCTCTATCTTTGTATTCTCAATTTGTTTCTTCTTGCAAATGTCTGATTTAAAATTCTAGAAGTGTTATTGCATGTGCAAGAAAGGTGTCATATTGCTTATTTTGTTGCAAATTTATAAAAAAATGTTACATTTCAATGTTGGAAACTATCAAATTTACAGGACAATTATTTACATTTTCCAAAGCAATGCACAATTTGGATAGATTAATTTAATTTTTGTAAAGATTCAAAACCCTAGGTTGTTGCAACAAATTGCACAATCCAAAAACTTACAAAACAACAACATAATTAATGTGAATCTGGGTTTACAAGCTATCACACAATTAGTTCCTATCACTAGTTCCTATAAAACTAAAATCTTAAAAAATATTTAACATGACTCAAACACCCTAGGGCATCCTAGTCCTCCATAAACCTACTTGATATCTCCATAATAGATTAATACTTGTCAATTTGCATACCTAGGACTCGGTTTCAAGATTTGTGCTTGCATCAGGTCTATTAGTTTGTTTTAATTATAGTTTTCTAACACACGTAAAACTAGATTACAATTGAAATTTAATGATTCAACTTGGGGAATGGATAGTAATCTAATCATGTTAGATCTCTTTCCACAAGTGCATTGTATATTCACATTAGTTGTGATGAATTTGACATGTTAGATGATGCCCTTAGAGACTTCATCTCACCTATATAATCTACTAAAGCTTTGAACATTCCAATAAATACAATTATTGATACTCATGATAATTCTCATAATATCCCTCCTAATTATGAGATTAATATATTAACACAAGAAAATGTAATCATTGACACATTTCTTAATATCACTTTTCCCAATCTTCATTCACCTCCCAACCTTTTCCCTACTTGTGAGAACACTTTGGTGCAATAGGATGCAATCATGGACCATCACAATAATCATAGTTATTCTTCTCTTGATACCTTACCCACTTGTGAAAAATGAATTGTGGTAGAGGATCCAATTGTTGACTAGATCATAATAATATTATTTGTTTCTCTCCTAATACTTCTACATGGGAAGATATTGTGCATAGGAAGATGAAACTATTGATACATTTCTTTCAAAATATTGTAAGATGGATGGAATTGATGAAGATGCTAAGTTAACATTAAATCCCTCCTCAATATAAGGTCATCAATAAGTAGATAACTCAGTTGAGGTTATGAATGCACAGGTAACAATTGGATCACCTCTCATTATAGGACCTTTTAAACCCCTTGGCCATATCTCGAACTTTGCAAAATAACTCACTAGTAAGCATGTATCGCCATAGGCAAGTTATCACATAATTTCTCACACATAAAACATTCTTAGACATAGTGGTAAAGAGTATGATCTTGTCGAGAAACTTTTTCATACTATAGAAAACATCTCCCTTTTGGATTTGATTCAACATCGCCTACATACAATAGGATGCTCCAAGAGGTTTTGCAGAAGACTAATGTCCCATATTCTATTAGAACAAATGATGTAGCCACCTTATTTTATTGTATGCAAGTGAAAAAGTTGGATATTACATTCCCTCAACATGAATCACCCTCACTTGATATCCAAAATAAACATGAGGCCCTAATGATAAAGGTTATTGTTAATGAAACTAGAGTTAGGCATACTCTCATAGGCAGTGGAAAAGGTCTTAATTTTTTAAGCATTGACCTCCTAGATAAAATTACTATGGATGAGAATCTTATAGAACCCAATAATGAACTAGTATTCATGGCTTTGACAATTTTAATAAGCAATCATTAGGAATGAACACACTACCCATTGAGGTTGGACCTATGGTTTTTCTACCCCTATCATATCATTCCAGAACCTCTTTCATACAATCTTCTCCTAGATAGAACATGGATTCATGCCATGAATGGATTCATGTCTACTCTTTGTTGTGAGATGAAGAATGAATATAATAACAAGATATACATAATTAAAGAAAATGAACAAAGTTATAATTAACAAGTGCAACATGATCATAACACTTCCAACTCTCTTAATACTTTGATTCCAACTTCAAAGGTAGAACCTATACAAGTTGATGGTGACCCAATTATCTTTTTCCTACAACAAAACTCTTACACGATGATTGGGGGCCATTAGATTTTACACCTTTTTTCAAAGGGGAGTCTCAAATATCACCCTCAAATTCCAAAGAGTCAAATACAATTAATGATCATGCTAATGATTTATCTTCAAACACATGTTTTAAGGATGATTGGGATTCATTAGATTTTACACCCTCCTTTATGGGAGAGTACAAAATATCACAATCTAAACCAATACATTCTTGTGTTTCATTTTCCCAACTTGGTTCTACATCAACAACATCACCCAATGGTGGTGATGGGGTCTCTTCAACTCCCATCCCTCATGAGAGAAAGATGCAGAACTTTGAAAAATTAACAAAGGATTTGTGTGCTCATGATGAATCCAATCCTTCTCAGAAGCATAAAATCTCTTCTTCTAAGTTGGAATCATGCTATGGTCCTGGATACAAAATTATTTCTAAACATAGATTTAATGAAAACATGAAACAAAATAGGAATCAAGCGAATTCTATACCATACTTTACCAAGAAGGGTCTAGGTTTCTAACCTTCATCTCCATATTCATCTAATGATTTATCATCCACTATATGCATGACATCTTATGATAAGAAAGAATTTTTTTCTTCACAAGGGAAAGAAATGTCCCTTACTAGTGATCAAGAGATTATCTTGTCAAGGCTTCTCAATGCTTGCCTAATTACTCTTCCTCCAATAACATCAAAGATATTCTACAAAAAAAAAAATCATTTTGTACATATCATCGAGTGCACAGTCATTCTACTAATGAATGTTAGGCATTGAGAAATAAAATACAACTTCTTAAGGATTTGGTGCTCTTCCATGTGATGATACACCTAATTCCTCTAATCAATAAATGTTCATCCTATTGTATTGCTCATCACTATGTGACATTTGTAGCTTTATGTTTTTTGCTCATTTTCATTCATGGTGGTACAATCTTAGGTGAAACCATACTTTTCATGGCAGAAACATGATAGTCCTTGGTTTGGTTTTCCTTTTTCTCTATGCTTGGGGGAAAGGATAACTATTTTTGGGAGGCATGCATTCTTTTCAAGGATCACCTCTTCCCCTCTTTCTCCTTAAAATACCAACATAGCAAGTATGTTGGAATTTTAGGGGGGGAATATATTATCCCTATCCATTTCATCTTGTGATATTTGACCTATTGACATATCCCCCTTTAGAATTGGTGTTGTTTGTAACACACCCTGAGGTGTGGTTATCAGTTCATCCCCCAAAACGATAAACTTTGTGCACCCCTTGAGGTGATTTTTTGTTCATCCCCTAAGGTGAGTTTTGTTCATCCATCAAGACATTCAACTTTGTGCACCCCTTGAGGTGATTTTTGTTATTCCCTTGAGATGTTAAACTTTGTTTGTCCCCTGAGACATTAAACTTTGTTTGTCCCCCAAGATGTTAAACTTTGTTTGTCCCTCGAGATGTTAAACTTGAAGTTCCATTTTTAACATAGCCACCTAGCATAAAAAATCTTACTTTCCAATGGATCCATGTGTTTCACAAGTGATTTTACATCCTTGTGAGAGCATCATTTTGTTAGACAAATTCAATGGATGATGTTTGGTATTTGAGATAATTTAGACTGAGGTCTCTTTACCTTATTGACTTGAACCTTTTAGTACTAACCTTATGTTTTGTTATATGTCTTTTGTGTGTCTTTTTTGTGTTAGAATCATGTTTTTTTCTTTTCATCTTCATCTTTATGTTACATCATGCCATGTATTTTCATTGTGTATGCTTCATGTTTTCTATCATGTATGTTTTAATATGGTGACTTGATGCATTTCATATCATACATGTGTGTGTTCCTTTGTGCTTATGTTGTCTTGCCATGGGATCTTGGATCCTTGGGGCTTGCACATCCCCCTAGATCCTTAGTCATCCTATCTCTTCAACATTTGGACAATTGAACCCCTCTTGACATAAATTTTCTACTTTAGTGTGAGTTTGAGTGTAATTCATACTCTCACTAAAGCAAGGGATAAATGTAGCATTGTAAATTGTCACCCTTGACAATTTCATATTATATTTTTTCCCCCCTAAATTATTGAGCCTAATTGGGTCCCTAATTTCCTAGTTATCCATTCTATAGCCCATTTGTACCACTTTATGAGAAATTGCACACATTGAACAAATGCATCCAACTATTATTATACCCCTGACACTTTATGTCTTGGAGAATAGGGCCAAGGAAAATGGGCCCCCCTATTCCATTGGGGACCAATTTTGGACATGTCAGAGTGGCCATCTTAACATTCAAAATTCAAATTTTAAATTTCAGCTATCGAGATTTAATTTTTGAGAAATTAGATAAATTCCTATAAACACCTAGCCTTTTCACCATTTGAAACTAGAAGGAAACTAGAAGGATATTTTATGAGCAAGAATTATTCTCAAGAGAAACATTTCAAAGCTTTATTATAGAAATTCAAGATCCAAGCATCATGTCAAAGTTTATGTGAGCTCACATTATCATTGTTTTATGAAGGCTAACCCCTTTTATAGGTCTCCAAAGTAATTCAAGCAATCAAGCAAGAAAGATTCAATACCTTGACATGATGTGCATGAATTTAGTCCTTCAAGGAAGCCATTGAAGGGTGGTGAGTTGCAGCACATTGTGATTTCATCATTCCTTCTTGTCCATTTCATTTTATCATTGACATTTCCATTTTGGAAGTGGAAACACATACACGGGGTTTGATTGTGGCAACCCCCTAAATGTTACAATATTTTCCATATCTTTGAATGCATAGGTTTAAGGTTTTAAGAGGATTGAATGGAGCTTGAAGAAAAAAATTCCATTCTTGAAATTGAAGCCCTACACCTTGTCAACTCACAGAAACTCGCCTACAAAATTATTTGAAAGTGTTCTGGTAACTTTGCAAGTGGAAATGCAAGTATCATATTTGTCACCAGAGGACCCCAAAAATAGAGTAAGACACCCATACAAGGGCTCATACACCCTTGGGAATATAATTCTTATGTATCTTGAAACCAATTTTTTGGGAAGGTATACAATCCTCTACCCTTCCTAGATCTACCTGCAAACTATTGTTTCAGTTTGTGCATTGTCAAGATCTTGCAATTTTCATATTAGGGTACATAGCCTAATTAGGTTAATCATAGAAAATTATATTCAATCCATTTCTAAGGCTCAAAAGGATCAAATCTAGGTCTGATTGACTCACCTTCATGGTTGAAATTTAATCTAAACACCTTGTTGATTTGTATCCTAATGTACCTTTGAAAAAGGAGCAAAAAAAATCCTAAGTTTAGAAATTAAGCTTAGGGTTCCCTTTTTAATACATCACAACCAATAAAATACATATATAAATACACATCTAACATGATACATAACATGCTTAATCCATTATTTTATTACATGATCAAAATGTTAGGACTATTCACAATCATAATATTTCACTCCAAATTAATATTTATTTTTAACATAAATCACAATGTTTACAAAATTAAAAAGGAGTGATCAAATCCTAAACATGGGTGGATCACATTTCAATACAAAGATGGTGTACATATACAAATACTGATTTTTCATTCTTTATCAAAAGGTCACCAATAACCATATATTATAACTCGCAACAAGATTACAACTTTCCCAAATATGACAAGGTAATAAAATAAGAGTCAACTAAGAGCTACAAGATCCCCATGTGAATTGTATGATACTCTATCATGATTCTAATGAGAAATCCCAATTATGATAAACACCATCCAACCAACCCTCTAAACAAAGAGACAACCTACATGGTTATCATACATAAAAATGACATATAAGATTAGCCACATAAAAAATACTTCAACCAAGGTTTTCTTGTACACATTATGAGCTAAAAAATTCTAAACAACAAGGAAGATGAGGTAAGTTTAGGATAAGAAATGGTGTCTTGTTATTTCTCCAAAAATAAGCTATAACCAATTAAACCCGTGGTCTCAAAATTAAGTGTCCCTCTTTGAAATACTTGTCAACACAAACTATCTTTTTAGATGTCTTTTTAGCCAATTGAATGGTTCTAAATTCCAACCAATACTTCAAGATATATGTTTGACATGTTACATTCCCAATGTAACCCATCATTCTTGACATCCATTTCGCATGATGTATAATTTCTAAGACAACCCAACCAACATCAAACATCATATTATATTTGTAGTGTAGAAAAATGTACTCTATATTTTTACACTATGTTTGCATCCTCTTAATTAATTGGACTTAATTAAGCTTCTAATTACCTAATTTATGCATTCCAAATCCTTAGTATTCCCATTTTCTAAAAGGGAAACCTATGTTAAACAATTTTCATCATTAATTTAAACACCTTGGAAACTGTGTCCTAGACTTAAGTCCTAGGATCCATTTTCCCAAGGGTAAATGGGTCTCAGTTAAGTCATAGGATCCAATTTTTAATAGCTTTTTTGGCATCCTTTTAATGATTCAAATTCAATTTTTAAATGTCGGCTTGTGGAATCTAATTTTGGGGAAATTAGATTCACATCTATAAATACATAATTATTTTATCAATTCAAAATTAACAAGCATAATTCAAATTTCACAAGAGAAAATATTATTGTCAAGAGCATTGAAGAGAAAATTTAATAGTCATTTACAACAACAATCAAGATAATATCATTATGTAAAGATTCATGTGTGTTCATATCTTTGGAGCTAACATTGTGATGAAGGTTTCAAGAATTCAAGCATCAAATAAAGCAATCATTCAAGCCAAATGCAAGATCCAATCCTTAGACAGATGTGTTGGACTTCCATCCTCTAAGGGCAGTCATTAAGGGTTTGGTGAGTTGTGACATATCATTGTCCATTCATCAATTCCTTTCATTTATCATTGTTTTATCATCAAGGTTTAACTACCAAACTGAGGTTTGACCAAGGAAAACCCCTATTCACCCAAAACAAACATTTTTCTTATCTCTTTGTATGTGCAAATTTATAGGTGAAGAAGAACTAAAAATCAATCAAAAGAGAAATTTTGTAGAGTTGTCAAAGTACATTTTTTTCAAGGCACAAAAACTCATATTCAAAATTTATTTTTGGTTTTCTAACAATCAAACCTGGAGAAAAAGTATATTTTGGACCCCTATACAAAGACCCATTCACCCTAGGGTGAATCTATCCTTCAGAAGTGCTCAAAACCCACTTTTGCTGCTAGGTACATACCACTCTTCCCTTCTCCAATCTAAATACTCTACAATTCAAGTATTAGGTCACATAATTGAGTTTATTAAGGCATTTAAATTTATCTCCCAAAATAGTCAATCAATCATTTCAGTCACTTTTGTTATAAGAAAACAATAGACCTTACTAATAGGGTTGCTCACCTCAAGGTTGAAATTCAATCCTATCCTTGGGAGATCTCTTTTTCTAATGAAATTAGGGAAAAGGTGTGTTTGAGGTGCCCCCCTCTTTTTCAATCATTCCATTTTAGGGATCCCTTCCCCCTATGTTTTATTTTGGTGAACCTAACATTCTTACACTATAAGCTTTCTGATTTGGTAGTATTTCAAACCCTAGATCTAGGATTTGCATTAGTTTGCATTGCATCTCATTTAGGGTTTCAAAATTACATCTTACATCATTCAAAATTGTATTTTGCATCCTTTAAATCACAAAAATCCAAAATATCACATTTTTATTACATAGTAGTCTACATATTAGTGTTTTTCAATCATTTACATCAAAAAATTTAAACAAAATTATATCTAAAAAGTTGTCATTTTTCTTGTTGTTTTCCATCAAATTTCACTTGCATTTGAACATAAAAATCTAGAAATTTGTAACTAAAAGTATCTATTTGCAAGCTGAAACAAAGACCTTAAACATTAACTCAGAAACTTGGACTTCAATTTTTTCAACCCCTGTGCAAAGACACATTCACCCTAGGGAAAATTTATCCTTGCATACGTCCATTTCTAAATTTATGGGAATTATTTTGTCTCTATTTGCTTTATTTCTTGTTGTTTTCAAATCTCAGTTTCAATTTTTGAAATTTTAATTTTTGGTAGATTTTTGCATTCACATAAATTGGTCAAAATAAGTACTTTATTTAAAATAAAAATTTGCATTCAAAATATATCATTTTTCAGGTTTTTGCATTCTAAAATTAGTAAAACCTTATATATCAAACCTGAAACTTTGCATCAAAATTCATTATGAATATGTGTTTTGGTAACATATTGATTTCCTTAAGATCTTTGGTTGGTGTTTCTAGTTGTATATTTGGAGATGATCCTAGTGCAATTAATAACACTCGTGAAGCTTCACCTCCTAATGAATATCCCCGTGAGATGTAATTCTTAGGCCAAGATGAAGATGGCATGCAACAATTCATACAAGAATCCTTACATAACATTGAGAACAACACATCCTTCTATCCATTCATGTAACAACCAACACTTGCTATCATCCCATCACTTTATATGTTCAACCTTTTACATCTTGAAATTGAAACACAAAGCAAGCCTCAACCATCATTCATTAAAGAACTTGTTAACAAGGACAATAGTGATACTCTTCTATCCCATGCTCATCAAGTAACTAACACACCCATCAACTTAAAAGATATTTATGGTAAAGGCTTTAAAATATTAAGCAAACAAGGATGTGACATAACTAATGAACATGAAATTCATCAATGGTTAGAGTAACAACAACCAACAGATACCAAGGGACTAGGATATCAAGGATTTCCTCCTCCTGCTACCTCTCCTAATGGGAAAGGTATTCCCTTTCAAAAAATTGTTTCACGACACCAATTAAGGCCTCATGAGCATGATAAGGTCACATTAGATCCTCCATATCAACCTCAACAAGTTACCCAATAAAGTAAAAACCCAAGCCCTATAAACTCAAGAAGCTAAAATTTCCTTGTCCTATGTCCAACAATGAGAAAGCCTTACACATACTCCTTAACCAAGGACGCATAACATTACCACCTATCAAAGAAAAAAAAAGGAAAAAGTAAAAACATGTCACATTTCCAATATCATAGAACTCTTGGGCATAGTACTAATGAGTGTCATGATTTGAAGAGGATCCTAGATGGATTTAATATCATTGATATAGTTGATTAGCATGTATGCACTTTGCTCCTTGCCATGTGATAGTTGTATAATCATAGCATACTCACTATTACATGTATTGCACTTTATGACAATCATTTCTATATTGCAAAGAGCACATTATCATTGCCTATGTCGGCCCATCCTTGTCCTACCTTTTAGAGGGAAAATGGGTTAAATAGCCTTGTCCTAATATGACACTCATTGTTTCCCCTTTGTCTAGTCATATGTCTTCCATATATGATGAACAAGATTGGGATGTAGATGACTTGCTTTAGGTCAGCTCACATGTATCATACTAACTTTATTTCTATTCATGTTCTTTGTGTGATTGCATGTGCATAATGTGATCCCTCATACTATGTTGCTTGGTGTGTCTTTATGTTTGTGAGCCTACTTTGGATGAACCTTTTCACTTTGTTGGTACAAGGACACAAAGAAAATAAATCTATTGCGACATTCTTCTATTTGTATGTTCATTATTCTATATGTTGTAACTATTGTCTTTTCACTTGTCTGGTATTTTCCTTTTGGGGATGATGCAAAGTGTTGAGACATTTAGGTCTCCTCCATGTTGACCCAAAAGGATTGTTTGTATTCTCTCTATGTGTGTCATTCTTCCTTTTTCCTCATTGTTCCATGAGTTATTTGGGGAATGTTGATGGCTTCAAGCTCTATTATATCACTATAGAAAAGACATGCATTGAACCCAAATCAGTGGATCCCTTATGTGTTATCTTAGGATTGCATATGGGAGGCAATATCCTTTCCATGATGCAACTTTATTTGGAAACATATGTTTTGAATAGGGCTTTCCAAAAGCTCTCATGTCTCTTTTTATCAATTGGAATTTATCATCTTCTACTTTAAATTAATTTCTCATGGCATGGTGTTTACCAATTCATTTAAAGTGGGGGTAATTATCCCTCCCACTTGTTGCTTGCTTGATGACATGATCTTTATTCAAAGCATGTCCTTCGTATTTCACATGATATGTCTTCTTGGTGATATTGGGTTTGATGTCCTTCACAAGTGAGAGATTTCTTGGAATATGGCATTCCTCTTAGTGGTAATGTTATGACTTGCATTCCCTAAGGTGTGAATCTTTTATCTCTTGACTAGTCCTCTCTTGATGGTGATATCAAGTGTGATTTTCCCTAAAATTAGACCTTTCATGAACTAAGAAAAAACCCTTTGACTATCATAAACTAAATTCTTGGCCACCAAGCATAATACAACTTGCTTGTTAGTGGTGCCTTTATTTCATGAGTGTCTAGCATAATGTAGCTTGCTAGCCTTGTGAAACCTATGACCATATTGTGTGGCACCTTATCAAAGTTATCAAGGAGTATAATTTTTTTTTATGGTTAAGGGTGCACACCTAGTGTATATCGGACTGCACCAGACCATTATGTGCTTCTCATATTACCTTGGGGCTCACCTAGTATATGCCAGACTACTCTAGCCCTTGTGAGCATATTTTTGTACAAACAACCTAGGTTTGATCCATACCTTTTGGACAAATAGTAGAAGCTTGATCCACCCATTTTTCCTCTTTGCATTGATTTTGAAATTGTATGATGTTGTATCCTGTGTTGTTAATGCATATGTATGTGTCTTTGTGCCTTTGTTAGTTTTCCATGGGATATTTGATCCTAGGGCTTGATCATCTTCATCAATCCTTGTTATCTCTTCTTTCCAAAAAATTTACAATCATGCCTCTCTTGAATTATTTGTCTACTTTAGTGTGAGTTCGAGTGTGGGATCGTACTCTCACTAAAGTGGGGGATAAATGTAGTGTAGAAAAATTTACTCCTTTACATTTTTGCATTATGTTTTCATCCCCTTAATTACATTTTTCCTCTTTATATTTTTCTCCTCTTGCTCTCTACCATCCTGATGATGGATCATGGAGTGTGATCCGAAACGTTGATGAAAAAATACCAACACAATCAAATACAGAAGTAATACTGAAATCTACATTATGGATTGTGGAAACTTGATATCTTAATTTACCTAAATTATGCTTTCCAAAGCCTTATTATTCCCATTTTTTGAAAGATAAACCTACGTTAAACAATTGTCATCATTAAGTTAAACACCTTGGAAATAGTGTGTCATATATTTAGGTCCTAAGATCCATTCGTCCAAGGGAAAATGGGTTCCCTTTGAGTGCTAGGACCTAATTTTTAATATGTTTTCAGCATCCTTCTAATGATTCAAATTCAAGTTTTAAATATTGGCTTGTGGAATCTAATTTTTAGGAAATTAGATAACACCTATAAATACATAGTTATTTTATCAATTCAAATCTAACACACATAATCCAAATTTCACAAGAGAAAATATTATTATCAAGATCATTGAAGAGCTGATTTATCAATCATCTATAATAGAAATCAAGATCATATCATCATGTCAAGATTCATGTGTGTTCACATCATGTTTTGGAGCTAACATTGTGATGTAGGTTTCAAGCATTCAAGCATCAAATCAAGCAATCATTCAATCCAATTCATGCAAGATACAATCCTTAGAGAGATGTTTTGGACTTCAGTCCTCTAAGGGAAATCATTAAGGGTTTGGTGGGTTGTGAGATAGCATTTTCCATTCATCAATTCCTTTCATTTATCACTATTCTATCATCAAGGTTTAATTACCAAACCGGGGTTTGACCAAGGCAAATCCCTATTTACCCAAAATAAACATTTTTCATCTCTCTTTGTATGTGCAGATTTATAAGTGAAGGATTGAAAATTGTTGGGATATGGTGTTGTATACCAGTGCATAAAATGTTATATTATAATGTTGTAATTAAATAATTATTTAGTTGTGATGAACCTAGGTGGTGTGGTTAATCACACTAGGTAATTATTTGGGGCCACTTGTAATGTTGTATTGTAACATTGTATTATTATTTAATGTGTGGGTGACATGTGATAATAATTTAATATTGGGGAAATTTAAATAAAGTGAAAACTTAGTACCTACTATTAAATAAGGGATTAGTGGTTTAGTGCTCACATGGTTGCGTGGCAGATGGTTTTATCTTACCACTTAGTTGTATTTGTGTGAGCTTGATTCTATAAAAGCAAGCACATGTTTAGTGGTTAAGGTTAGTTGGGTGAGTGGTTGTTGTTATTGATTCTTTCTAAGGAGTGCATATGTGAAGCATGGAATGGGATGTGTGGATTCATGCTTGGAAACTGATGTAGAGAATCATACCAACAACTTTCAACAACATCATTGATCAGGGCAAATCAAACCCCAATTGAATCAGAAGCAGATCAAATTACTCTAACAATAGAAATTGCTTCATTTCTTCAACAAATTCACTTATCAACTTAACAACATCCTTCATTTTTTCCCTGCTATCCACAAAGCAACAAATCTTCTATCTCACAAAATAGTAATCCATATCTTTATCAAACACAAGATGGATATATCAACACAATTCTGATAAGAATCCATCCATTCCCTTCATTACTCACACTTTCATTCTTTAAAGAACCTTATTACCAAGGCAACAAATCAACTAACCAATGCATCATTGTTATCAGTTCATTACCAGACCATCCAAGCACTATACACATCATATTTTGACTATAATAATTCACTGATAGGTTACAAACTCTTGTTGCAATAGTATCATTAGCATTACTACAAAACTTATCAAGTTTTCATCTCAACAAACCACAATTTAGCACATCAAGCAACCACCAAACAATACATTCACCAAGGCAACATGTTATACTTACCAACTTCATGTATCTTCATTGTCATTATTGTAAAAAAAACCATACCTCTATTTCTCAGACTTCAAGACCACTGAGAACTCCATCAACAAGCCAAGAACAGACCCTTATATCACTGCTCTATCTAATTATCAAGTTTTTCATATAAACACATTGAATTCACAAGTCCAAGATCAACATAATATCAAAATATACCTTCTACAGCATCATCCAAGCATAGGAACAATTGTAACAACATCCAAAAGATAGTATACAACCATACTTTACACTAGTTTATCAGATTTCTTCTTTTTATGAGATCAAAGCATTTCATGTCAACTAAAACTCCAAACCTAAAGTGGGTAGAACTCACACCCAAATGAAAATACCTAGAAAAAAATAAATTTTAGGAGATCTTTTAATGTCCACAGTCACATGACAAGAACTTCCAATGATTTGCTTTGAAGAATCTAACAAAACTCAGACTGTACGTTGTCAAAGGCTACTAAAGTAGGCCTATTTTGCGAAGGAAGAGTTCATAAAATTTCATCAAAACACTAATAAACTTCAAATAGTCACCATACATGCCACAAAACTCAAGATTCAATCAAATTTAAGGATTAAAAGGCTTAAAAACTCCCTTAACCATCAAACCCTTGTTTATAGGGTGAACAAGCACCAAAACAAGGAGGGTTTCATGAAACACATACTTACAAACCTCCAACACATAGGCCACCACTTCCAAAACCTTGCAATACATCTTCCTACACCTTCTACACCATTTCCAAGCCTTTGCAAGCTTTGTTCCTTCATAACCCATGACTGTAGCATCAATTTGTATATGGAAACCCTTAATTTTCCTGTGTAGCAGCAACTCCATCAAGGAATTCTTGCATTTCCCTATAACTACAATAATAAAAACATTCAAAAAATCCTAATGTTAACCTAATCCACCAATCTACTTGACCTACATTGGTGGAGTGGTGATGAAATACCCTATTAAACTCTCAAAACCCAATATATAGGGTTTTAGACCAAGCCACAAAAAGTTTGCTCAAACAAGCATTATATCCAATGGATCCTTTCCCAAATGGATGTGAATGAAAGGTGGTTCCTTAATATTGAAAACAATCAGATTTTTAACCCTGGAACTGCTACTTAGTTCGTATAAGATAGAAACAATTGAAAGAACACAAAATAAACCAAAAATAGGGAACTTTTATTGTTTCAATTCTTCAATAATACAGTGATATCTTTTGCTCGGCCTTTTCAAGGCTTTATAAATGTTTCCACTTGACCTCTCAACTCCCCAAACAGTTACAACCACCTGCCTCTTAATCTTCCAAATTGGTGCACATTTGTTTACATAATGACATCATGACATCTTTCCCTCCTTTTAACAATATTTTGAAAATCTAATAAGGTGACCACCTAAGAACTTAGTAAATGATTTGAATACATTCAAAGTAGGCTTTACATGGCCTTGAATCAAAATTTTAGACTTGAACATTACAAATTTGACATATTAGCCTTTTAAAGGAATTACATGATTTGGGCGCTCCTGCACCAGAAACATGAGGATACATTGAGAGGTTTGATGCTTCAGAGGTATTCATTGTAACTCTTGTATTGCTTTATTTCTAAATAATATTATGGAGTATGGATGCTTTTGGAGGCTAGGATTTTCCCTCTTGAAGGTTTTCCTAGGGTATATCTTGTCTTATCTTATCGCTTATCTATTTGATCTATGCAATATGGTTACTTGTAATCATGCTTTTCTCTCATGGGGTTATGTAGGAAATGGAATAATTTTATGGGTTGAATGCATTATTTCCTAACAAGTGGTATCAAAGCTTTCATGGTTGATGGGTTTTTTTTTGTTATAACCGTAGTTTGAGATATTTTTTGCAAAGTTGAATCAATGGATATGCATGTTAGATTGAGGAATGAAAAGATATGGAACACATGTTGCAGGTTTTTGTTTGTAGATTTGGGCTTTTGGATTGTCAAGATTTGTTGGGTTTATTGCAAATCTAAAGTTTCTCAAAAGATGGGTCAAAGAGGGTTTTGTAGGGGAAATTTCATGGATGACCTCTTGAGACAAAACTAACCTAACCATCGGACCCAGAAGGCATGAGACATGAAAATGACATAAAATTTGACCTATTTTGGAGAAATTGAAACAAATGCAAAAAAAATAGCCATACAGGTCATACGGTCGTACAACTAGCCAATTTCGCCCTTATAGAAAAAAAACTATTAAAAATATAATCCACATAAATTAAAATCATTTGGCCTTTTTTAAAATTTAAAATTGTGATAATTAAATTAATTGAAAAAAAATTAAATTCAAATAAGTTTTTAAAAAAATATGGGGCTGGGCAAATTCTCCCTGTACCCACCTACATAGCAGTCAGCCTACTGGTAGGGCGCACTTGTCCACCCTTGTTGGGGGTTAAACAAATATTCAGTGAAAAAAAATTAATAAATTTTAAACTTTTTTAAATGGAAAATTTAAAGTTTTAAATCTGTTGGTTTTAAGATATAAATCAACTTTAATAAGTGTGTTGGGTCCGCCCATGGGTCGATAGGTGATTTTTAATGAAAATAAATAAATTACTTTTAAGCGCAGTTTTAAATCCACTAGTAGAGGGCACCAGTGGTTTGCCATTGCTGCCGACAGGCTATTAGTGGGCCACCATAGAGCCACCAGGTAGCTAAATTGGACATTTTATAGCACTTTTTTCAAACTTGCGTAACTTTCACCTAGAAGCTCATATTTTTGACTTCTCATACTCGTTAGAAACCTGGTCCCAGGAACTATGTAGTGGTATAGGTTTTGTTCTATGATTTTTTTGTTTTCATCAAGTTTTTGGGCCCATAAATAAAATGTTCTTTGTTTCATGATTTTGAGCATAACCTATGCATACAAAATTAGATTTTTCAATTTCAAAGATGCATTAGAGAGCATGGACAATGTACTACATAGTGGATTAGTTAGATTGTCATTTTGTGGTGCAATGAATGTATGGTACTTGTTTGATCACTTGTAGGTTTCTGAGATTCAAGGTTTGATTGTGTGAGCATCTAGATGAGTCAAGAGGTGAAACCTTGAGGGAGTACATGTTTTTATATGATATTTAAGATGCTACAATTAATTATCAATTTGGTGCTTCTTGATACAAGTTTACATATGCTTGTTAGATTTGGGCTTTGATGGGTAAACAGGTTGTCTTTGGCTTTGAGGACATGGGTTGACATAAGTGGAGACATGGAGTCTTGTATGGGTGATAGTTGAGTGTAGGTACAATGATGGATATGGTTATGGTGTCATAGGTATGCAAGTACATTTATGCATTGGCACGACATGATTATGTATGTGGTTGTTTGGTGGTGCTATGTTTTGATGATTAGGAGGTTGTGTGTATCTCCTTGATGCTTATTTGGTTCCTTGACTATGGATACTCATTTGTGGAAATGTTTGGAAAATCAAATCTATGGTTGATTTGGTGTTTGAGTATTGATGTCTATAGTATTATCTTCTTTGATATCTCGATTTGCAAGTTGTTGATGTGATGATGATTTTGCATGCTTCATTGTTTTGATCATGATTTATGTAGGTTTGTGGATTAGCTACCCATTTTCTTGCAGTGGGATGACTCAATGTGGATTATCTATATTCGCGAGATTGGTTTAGTGTTGATGTGGATTTTGTTAGTTGACATTGTCTATGATCATTTGTGCATTTGTATGTTTCTTTGGGATGAGAGGATAGATGGTTAGAGTCATGATTAGTCTATTATTGGGACTTGTAGCATGTGATTTGATCATGATGTCATGATAGCTTGGTACATTCATTTCTTATACACTTTTAGTGGGAGCTTTTGATAGTGATGACTTGGAAATATTAGACTAATTCTTGATGTTTTGATGGTGGTTGTATGTATCTTCTTGGTTTGAAGATCTTGGTTTCACTTCTATGTTACAGACATTGTAGTTGAGTGTGTGCAGACCTTGATGATCTTCATGGAGGAGATGGTAGTCATGATTCCATGTGTAGCTTGGTATCACGGTTTAGTGGGAGTTGTTAGCAATGATGTGAATGCATCTTTGGTGATGGTTATCTTCATGTGTTTGGAGATGTCATTTCTTAGTATATAGTATGTTTGATATTATGTCATGGTTTGCTCTTGATGCTATATTAGAGTTTTGGCATGATTTGTGTTCTCTTGAGACCAGGATGTATGCATTGGTGCATGTAATCTCCTAGGAGGAGATGGTTAGATCATGTTTTCATGATAGGTTCCTGATTCTATGATTGGAGCTTTGATAGTGATCTTGGTGGTGAATCCTTGGAAATACTATTCCACCTTTTGGGAGATGGAACCTAAGGGTTTAGGACCTATTTCACTTATTTTCATTCAAGTAAATCCTAGAAATCTCAATCCAAGGATGGAATAAGGGAAAGAGATATACTAAAGGTTGTCCTAGGGTGTGACTAAAGACTATAGAGGGGTTCACCACCATGCTAGGGCTTGGAAAGACAAGAAGTGAATGTAACATGCAAAACCTAACTAGATGACCTAGGAAATGAAACTGAAAATTAGGATAACAAATTGAGCATGAAAAGAGGTGCACCTGGAAGAGAGATGAGGTCAAAACAATCTCCAAAACCCTAAAATCATAATCTTCAAAGCTCACTAGGACTCATACGCCAGTCTAGATGATTTAGTCCTAGACTAGGGTTTCTGTGTCAAAATTGGGATCTCAAAGGGATAGATCTAAATCTCCTGAAACCTAGAAAATAGTAGTACTAGGACTCATATGCTACAGGTGGTGATTTAGCCCTAGTATTAGGGTTTGGATGAAATTATGGTATTCTCTAGTGACTTCTTGTAGCTTTCCTACCAAATCTCTTAGTCAGAAACCCTGATTTGTAACCTATAGGTGAATTTTCAAGATCTTACAAGTGAGGAGACAACTCTGAAAACTTCCTTCAATCCTGCAACTTAGTCTTCAAAGACCCTTTAAGCTCCAAGACACCTAGATCTGTAATCACACATGTAGAGAGAGAGAGAGAAATTTGTTTATATAAGAATTTCATCCAATTTACCATTTATTAGATCCCAAATGCTAACATTCATCAAATTTAAATTCAAACCCCTGGTTTCCTACTCAAAACCCTAAAAAGTGGCCAAATGGGACTCATATGCCACTTTTGGCATATAAGTCCCATCTGGGTGGGACTCATATGCTCAAGGTGGTGTATGGGTCCCACGAGGCCTTTTTGGATAGAGGAAATATCAAGGAGTCGAGAAATTAAGTGTATTTGATTACTATGTCAGGATCTCAGTTGAAATAAGCCTCCAGATACATAATAAAGGGACTTAGGGGCCTATTAATGATGATATGAAGGTAATAAATGCAAAAGGGCCCAAAAATTGATGTGAACATGTAAATAAATACACTTTACAACACTAAATTAAGGAAAAATTAGGTCTATTTACCTTAAAAGGAACCTAAACCCAATGTGAATGTGTAAAACACATTACAATATTAGATCAAGGAAACATTATGTCCATTTTAATGTTAATCATTCCCAAATTAAGTGTGAAAATGTAGAGGGATATATTTTTCTATAGTACATTTAGACCCCACTTTAGTGAGAGGAGGAACTTGCTTCAAACTCACACTAAATTAGACATTCAAGAGGGGTCCAAGTGTACCAATGTGGATGACCTAGGAGAACAAAGATCAAAGGAGGTGGCCAAGATCCTACGTAAAATCAACATAAGCACAAAGGGACACACACAAGGTATATGATATACAGTAAAACAAGATACACAAACATGTAATGTCACATAAAGACAAGAAAAAGAAAGGAAAGGTGGATCAAACTTCAACCTTTTGTCCTACATGTTGTGGATCAGATCTAAGTTGTTTGCCCAAAAATGCACACTCACTCTGAGGCAAAAAAACTTTAGGCTATTTGTTGGGTGAGTATCCAAAATGGTGAGACACATACACATGTGACCGGTATGTGCTCACAAGAAAGTGGCTATGAGAAAGTCATGCCTAAGTTCTGCTCCCATACGTACAACTATACCAAAGCTATACCTCCTAATAACTTTGATAAGGCTCCACACAACAATGAACTTTGAGCTTAATGAGGCAAGAAAATCTTTGTATGCTTGAAACTCATGAATAAATAATATGGCTCCAAAGGCGAGCAAAGTGTATTATACTAGGTGGTCGTATAGTAGATATTGTAAATTTAAAATAGTGTATGGTACATTCAAAGGGATTTTTCTTAGTTAATGTAAGGTATCTTCTTAGGGAACATCATGCCTAATGTCTCCAAGAGAGGACAAATCAAAGATATATCACACTCTTGGAGGAAATCAAACCCAATAATACCACCAAGAAAAGGATGCATATCGAGAAGAAAGAAAATCACACAGAGAAACATGAGTGTTGATGTATGCTCCCACTTTAGAGTGGTTGCTAACACCATTGTTGTGAGAAATTTCTTTAAATTAGAAGAATACATGAGAGGTTATTTGAAAATAACTATGCCAAGTCATATGTTCTTAAATGAAACAGCATCATGGATAAGGGGTTGCCCCAAAAACTTAGTACGTCACATGTGAGCCAACTTAAGGCATGTTGTCCATATCCCAAGATCGCTCTTATATATACAGAAAAGGTGATTAAATAACCAAAAGATACAACAAGTTCCATACAAGGATAAGGCTAACCTAACCCATTGCCCCCACTTAGTGCAGGACAAGGATGAGCCAATATGATAGATGAGAAACATGCTAGAGTGAAAATCAATATCAATTAGTGGACTTAGGCGTTGCAACATAAGGAAGAGCACAACACTCCATAAGATGTTGAATTTGATTACTCAAAGTCTTACATTCATTAGTAGAATGACCATGAACTCTATGATGTGCACAAAATGAACTCTTGTAGTAGAATTTCTTCCATGTTCTTGGAGGGAGAGATATCAAGTAATCTTGGAGGAGTCTCGAAAAGATACTCTCTTGATCAATAGTAGAAGTTGTTCCTTTATTTTCCCAAGATTTCATACACACACTAAATTATAAGGCCTTAGATGAAAATGAAGATAAACATGCTAAACCTAGATATTTCTTGAAAGAGTATGGTATATACATCACTTGTTTTTTTTATTCAAGGGGTAAAGACTTTTTGACCAGAGCTATGAACTAGATACAACCATTCAACAATACCACCCCAACGGGGTTTGAACCTTGGTGGCAAGAACAACAATGCCACCAATAAACCACCACACCATGCCAATACCGGCTATATACATCACTTGTTCACTATCATTTTACTTCATGTTTTCATTGTATCCATGGTTAGGAGGGATTTTGTATCAAATACCATAACAATATTCCAATTTAGATGAAGGGGATTTATGCTTCTGAGAAAGATTGGCTTCATCATGAGAACAAAAATCATTTTTAGGTTTCTTAAGGTTATGCATCATCCTCTCATGAGGGATGGGAGTTAAATAGCCCCCATCACCACCATGGGGAAATGTTGTTGATGTAGAAACAAGTTTAGCAAATGAAGCACAAGGTATTTTTGGTTTAGATTGTGAGATTTTTTACTCTCCCATAAAGGAGGGTGTAAAATCTAATGAACCTCAATCGTCACTGGAAATTATGTCTGAAAATGAATCGTTTGTATATGACTTTTTGGACTTCAAGGGTGAGATTTTGGATTCTTTATTGAAATGGGGTGTAAAATATAATGATGCCCAATTATCACTAAATATTTTTGTTGTAGGTGAAAGACAATTAGGGTTAACATCAACTTTTATAGGTTGGAATTTTGATTTTGGAATGAAATTATTAGGGGAGTTGGGAGTGTTGTGATCGTATGATTTATAGCTTCATTCATCTGCTTCAACTGTGTATATCTTGATGTTGTATTCAAATTTCATCACACGATGAAGAGTGGATGGAACTCCTTTCATAGCATGAATCCATGGTCTCCCTCGGAGAAGATTGTATGAAAGAGATCCTAGCATGATATTGATAAGGGTAGGCAACACTACAGGTTTGACCTCAATAGGTAATGTCATCATTCCTAATGGTTGCCTATTAACATTTTCAAATCCATAAATATTAACATCTTTAAGTTGAATAAGCCTCTTTTCCATGCCAATTTTATCTAGGAGGTCAATGCTATAAACATTAATACATGCTCCATTGTCTATGAAAGTGCATCTAACTTTGGTTTCATTAATGATGACCTTTGTCATCAAGGCTTCATTTTTGTTTTGAATCTCAAGTGACGTTAATTCATGTTTAGGGAATGTGATTTCTAACTGTGTGACTTGCATATGATCAAAGGAAGATGCTACATCATTCAATTTCATATAATATTGGGTCCCCTCCTACTTTATTTGCAAAATTTCTCAGAATAACCAATTGTATATAGGTGATGTTTGAATAAGATGTCATATGGATATATTAGTAGGAGTATTTTTAAGGTATTCAACTAAATTATGTAAAGGTGAATGAGGAGCACTAGGTAAGATAGGGTTAGGTAATGGTAATGATGTTGGAGTGGTTTGTGGTTGCCCACATGTTTGAGCAACTGTGTTATAACTCAGTTGCTACAAAACATTGTTATTATCAAGTTGCATTATAGATTTCAAGAAATCTCTTTTTTTTTATGTGATTAATTAATGGGAGGTGACTTAGGAGGATCACTAATTGAAGGAGATCCAATTTTTGTAGTCATAATCTTAACAAAATTATCTTTAGTTTCATGATCTCTTAGTGAAGAGGAGTCCAATTTCACTTCATCATCTTCATCTAAGGAAGCCTCATTACTAGTGTTTGAAAGAAATGTGTCAATATTCTCATTTCCTTGCACAATGATATCCTCCCTAGTAGGAGAGTTTTTAGGATAACTACAAACTAGATGTTCATGATATTTAAAGGTTGGTTCTTCTAAAATGACTTCATCACAAGTAAGGGAGCTATCCATTGTTGGATTGTCTTGTTCAATAAGGTTTTACCTAGGGGAAAAGGGGAAACTAAGATTCTTATGAATTTCATCGATTGTATTTTATAACATCAAAGTATCTTCTTCACAACTAGGATACTGATTATCATAATTATCCATAATTTCATTCCTTTCTCTCATAATGTCCTCCAAAATAGGATAGGTAGGGGAAGAAACATAAAGAGGGTTGTCATAGATCTTAAATATTTCATCATCTAATACCAACATATCCTCATCATTATCATAAGAGGGGAAGATGCTAGTTGAAGTGTCATGTAGGTAGGTTTCAATGGTCTCTTGTGTTATGTGATCATCATGATTACTTATTGTTATTTCCTCTAGGTTAGTAATGTCTTGCCTAATAGGAGAGGTAGGAGGAGAGAAACAACTAGGACTCTCAAAACTCTCGTTGATTGGTTCTTCTAACACTGAAATATCTTCTTCACAACTAGGAGAGATATTATGAGAAGAAAAAATATGATTGTTATGATTATCCAAGGTTGTATTCTCTTTTGCTAGACTAACCTCACTTAGAGAAGGGATACTAGGAGAGGGATCAATTACAAAAAAAAAGAGAAGGGAGAGGACTTCATATTCATATGCATTTAACAAAACTTTCTTAAAACATTCAACAAGATCTAAAAATGGAACATGAAGTATGATAACTATAGATTTTGCAATGAAAACATGATGCAATGATTTTCTTACAAATTTAAAATGCAATAATGATATATCAAAAATGCAAAAGGAGAATGAAATTTTATGATAATTGACTAATTATGTTATGTAACAATATGAAAATGAAGTGTTGTAAACTCCAGTTTTAAATTAAGCCATGCATGAAATGAACTGAATTAAGCTAGATCTAATGAAATGCATGTAATAGAAACTTAGAAAACTGAAACAACCATCTAATGACAACAAACAAAATTACAAAAATGATGTTTTTAATTTTGTAAATGGCAATTCATATCTGACCTAGTGTGCTGCCAAAAAGTGGACCCGTTGCTTGACATGAGATTAATTGGACTTAATAAGGCCCTCATCTAGTGTTGTGAGGCATTTTATGTGTCCACACTAGGTCTTGGACCATTTCAAATCAAACAACATGCTTTTAATGACGTCTTGTAAAGGTGTTGTGAAGTCTTGTAAGGACTTTCATGATTTTCTAGAATTAATTAACCTATTTCTTCCTAAATTCAACATTATAATAACATTATTACATCAATCTATAATATTCTTAATGTAAACTTAATGATAAGCTAGTGTTGTAATGTGTCTTGCACATTCACATTGATTTTAGTGCCCTTCTAGGCTAGGTGGACCTAATTTTAGTGTTGTAAAGTGCATTTC
>VDFB02270651.1:257231969-257247004 GCA_007258455.2 Sequoia sempervirens | reverse complement strand
TTTAGTGTTGCATATGTTTCTTTGGAGAGTTCTTCTATCCTGCTACTGTAGAAGGGTTCTTCTGCATATGCATGGACATTACTTGAAGATGTGCAACATCTTGGATCCATGGAAGACTCTTGGAGTCTTTGGCTAAGGTGTTGGTGGTTCTTGATAGGTGATATTTTTTAAGTCTATTTGGTTTATGTCATGGTATACTCTTGTTTGGGCACTGGAGTTTTGGCATTGTGCATTGTACTTGAGACAATGGAGAGGTTACTTGAAGCATGGAATCTCCTATGGGGATGTGTAGATCATGGTGTCATGATAAGTTCTTGATTTAGATGATTGGAGCTTTAACAGTGATTTGGTAATTCTTTGTGTATTGAGTGCTTTGATTATTTGCTTGATACTTCATGATAGTGCAGTAATGAAGTTGAATTTTAGCATGAGATGATCGATTGCTAGTACTCATGGATACATGAAGAATAAGGTGAGGCTATTTTTCTCTTATGAGAGAGGTGTTGTGGATTGTTACTCCTGATGAAGATTTTCAATAGAAAGTTTTAGAAGCCTACACCTTGGTTGAACATGAGTTCAATAAGAGACCTATGAGGAGATTGCTCTTGGATTAGTCATAATGACTTGCATATCTTGAAAGGAGTATTCTCATTCCCACTCTTGGTCTGCTCAGTAGTTTATTTGAAAGGTATTTGGCCCATTATATTTTTTAGATGTGTCTTATGTTCACTTTCATGATATGGATCTTGAATTTTAGTCTAATGGTTCTAGAGGATTCATAGTGGAAGTTGTATAGTTTTTTTATCTCCTTGTTATTAATGAGAATTGGTAGGAGATGTTGCATGGGCTGATTTCCTGAAATGGGGAATGAAATAGCTTGATCTTCTTTGAAAAGCTTACATCAATGTTTTAAAGTCGAGCTTAGTGGTTGAATGAATGGATGTTGTCAAGGTTTTTTATTTTTGGGTATGAAGAAGATCATTCTTGACATAGCTGGCTATTAGAGATGTATGTAGGAGGATTTTCTACAAGAAGATGATGTGTAGAGTTTCTCTTTGTGGCCGTGAAGGTTTGTGGTGAGAGATGTTTCTTGTGGCAGGTTGTTGGAGGTTGTGCATATCATTGTGGATTTTTCTTTGGTACTACAGGGTTACATTTTCTATGTGCCGGTATTGGTAGACTTGTAATGCCTTTGATCTTTTAGATCTGGATTACTCAAGCAGTGTGAGTTCTTGTATGTGTTTTGGTTGACATTGGAACTTGTATTTTCTATTAATGAGTTGGTTATGATTTGCATGAGTTTACTAATGCTGATACCTTAAAGGTATGTGAGATTGTATGGAATAGCACAAGCTAGGGGAGCTAGTTCCAGTTGCGTGGGTTTATCAGTTGGATGGAAGCAGTTAGTCTGATTTTTGTTCTAGCTAATGTTTAGTATCTTGTTTCTGGAGAATGACTTCACTATTGTGTTTTGATTGAAGCTTTGAAGTTGATATTGCTTATGTATAATGTTTGAGCATAGTGAGGTGGTAGCAGTATCTTGTTGGTGATATCACTGGGATCTTTTGCTTGTGTTTGTTGGAATGGTGCTTAGACACCTTGGCTTTGTATCATTCTTCCACAAGTGGCATGTTCGAAGATGATAGGATTGTTGCCTGAATGGTGGAAATCTTGGATGTTGGATCAGAATTCTTGATGGAGCATGAGAGCATGTTTGAGGTCTATGTGGTTTCCTAGAAGGCTGTGATTGGTTTCCTTTTGACAGTGAGTTGTAGTCGGATGCCTAGTCTTTGTTGCAGATTGTCAAGTTGACTATTATCTATGGAATCATGTTGATCGAGTGTCTTGAGTGTTGCATGGTTGAACTGGTGGAGATAGTGTGATCTTAGTTCCTTGTTGCTTTGGAGGTGCTTGTGTGATCTTCGTCAAGTGGGAGATTGTTGGAATTATTGCCTAAATCTCATAGGTTGAAACCTATAAAAAAGCATGGTCACTGTGACATCTTGTTGTTTGGCCGACTAGCAGTTTAATAACCTTGTGTTTTTCTCATGTCACTGTGACAAAGTTGATGTCTTTCTAAATGAACCTATCACTATGACATGGAGACTCTGTGAGATCTCTTACTGATATGGAATATCTCAGCGACAGAAGGTTTTGTTATCGGGTGCCTAGCACATGTTGGGGAGACCTATAGTGACTAGAGTCATCGGTGTAACCCCTTTGCTTTGATATAAAGTCTTAGCAATGGAGGGTTGTCTCATCAATATGTATTCTCCTGGAGTTGTCAAGGTGACTTGGACACTCAGGAAGATCTCTTGGCAACTAGAAAATGTCTGGCCTATGGTATACACTCGGAGTAACTCAAGGGTCTTGGGATGAAGTCTTGGCAATGTGTGAAGTCTTTCTGATATTGCTCGTGGTCATCGAGGAAACTCATATGTGTCAGAATGATGTCTCAATGAATGGAGTCATTGGAGAAACACAAGGTCTTCAGTGTGACTCTTGGTGAACTGTGGTTTTGGGATAGCATGGAAGCCTCAGTAAGAAGTCTTGCTGAAGGCTGACTCTCTCACCGATAGTTGTGAGACTTCGGTGTAAATCGATATGACTCCTGAACTCGGTATGAAGTCTTAGTGAACACAGAATGTCTAGTTGACAAGAGACTTTGGGGTAACATGGACGCATCGGTATTATCTCTTGGCAAAGAGTGATTGTCTTGTTGATGGGAATCCTGATGTCAGTATGACTCTTGGTGACTACTCAGAGTTTAGTATAACACAAAGGCTCGATATGATCTCTCAGCGAATGATGAAAGTCTTGCTGACTGATGAACACTTCAGAATGACTTGTGAGCTCACTGTAATGTCTTGGCGAAAGCAATAAGTCCTAGAGATAGCTTTCTAGACTCAGTGTAACTCATGGAGATAATGTTGATCTGGTCTTGTGGCATTAGGGAGACACGGTTAATGTCTCACCAACATTCGACACAAGTTGATCAATGTTGATTGAGTGAATTCTATCCTACATGGCATGACTTGGACCAATCAGAGAGCAGAATGTGAACCATTTGCTATGAGACCATTGCGACTATTTCTATGTGGAAGGGAAAGCTCTACACGAGGAAGTGGAAACATCTACATTTTGATAATGATACTGAGCTGGATGATTGACCATTGTGATCTGATAGTTGGAAATGAACTGATTCATAGAGCCTATTGAGAATGAATGCAAATATGTATGCATTGGACATTCTGAAGAAGTGAGTCATGTAGATAAGCCAAAGAGTTGAAGAGTCGAGAGCCAGAGAGAGAAAGATAGAGAGAGGATCAAGTGGCTGGCTGAAAGGCTGAGGCCATGAGGTCAAAGCAGAGGATTGAGAGGAAAAGTTAAGCTGTTGGAATCTCTCATGATCATAATTACTTTGGTTGATCTCTTAGGGATAGTTTGTTACCAGTTGTATTCAGAATGAACAAGATGTAATCTTTGAAAGGTTAAGAGCCTGAAACTGTATTGTAACTTTCTCTTGCTGAATAATACAATGGCTCAAACTTTGGAGAGTGGGTTTTTTCAATCGAAAGGGTTTTCCCCACATAAAATCTTTGTGTGTTATTTTCTGTAGTATCTTTCATCAGTGTTGTTTCTTGCTATTGAATTTACCTATGTTTTTCTCAGAAGGTTTAATGTGGGAAATAAACTATGTCGGTTTCCACTTTAGGACATAGTATTATGTGTCTTTGGGGCAACCTAATCAAAATTAAAGTTACTGAAGGCACTACTGTTCTTGGAGGTTTCTCTTAGATGCCCTTATTTCCCTTACAGTCCTCAAGCATAAAGGAAATTTGAAGATTCTAACATTGAGTTGATTCACCTAAGGGTTGTTAGTCAATTATTTTTGGGGAACTCATTTTCTCTTGAAATAAAGGGAAATAGGTCCATCATAACCCTCCTTGTTACCATTCCATATTTGATCAAACCTATTTTTCTTTGTATCATTTTGGTGAACTCGACATTTGAGCATCATAACTTTTTTTATTTTTGGAGTCCATTTCAACCCTAGATCTAGGACTTTACAATGCATTGAATTGATTTTCATCTCATTTAGGGTTTTAGGTTTTCATTTTTGCATTCTTTAAAATCTAAAAAATTCAAAAATCTTAGTCATTTTGCATAGTGTTTTTTATAATATTGCATGATTATTCATTTACATTAGAAAAATGAATCAAAATTGCATCTCAAATTAGGTCTTTTGCTTGTAATTTAACATCATTTTGCACTTACATTTAGATCTAATTTTCTAGAAATCTAATTTCCCATAAATCTGAAACTGTAACCACTTGTTTGAAACCAAAATATGAAAAACATAAAAATCAACTTAAAAATATGTAAATTAATTTTTAAAAACCTAAAGTGAGACTCATTCGCCCATGGGTGAATGAGTCCTTGATCAAGACTTTTTCTAAATTTTTGAGCATCAAATACATTGTTCATGCATTCTATATTCCTCCATTTAGTTTGCTATTTTAGTTGCTAGAGTTTTTGTCTTCTAGAAAAGTTCATATTAGGGTTACTTTGTCAAAATTAGTGCATTATTTGAATTTGAATTGGAATTTAAGAACATGATTTTTAGGTTTTTTCATAGCATAATAAAAAACTTACCTTTTTTAAATCTAAAAATTGCTCTTACATACTTGCATTGCACTTTACATTACTAGGGTGTTTGATTGCATTTTACCTATTCTCCATATTGGGTGCACATGTTGAGTTTGTGAAACTTGTATGATCTTCACAACTTGGTGGACCCTATTACCAATATTGTTGTGAGATGTAGTTTGAGACTCATGTCATTCCACAATGCATCACTCACTATGGATCTTAGGTTGTCTAACTCTTTCACTCATAGTGTTGACACTAGTCAACCCACTATGGACCATACCCTTGACACTTCATTTCCTATGACCTCCTCACCAACAACCAATGTGACTAATTTTTAATAAAGGGTTTCTAATGTCCTTCAATATAACCTAAGAAGAATGGATGAAGAGTTAGAGATATTAAAAAACTTTGTAAGTTCTAAATACATTGTTGGTAATGTGGTTCCTATGATAGAAAACATAAGAAAGTTGATTAAAAATAAACAAGGAGTACAAATTATGTGTAGCCTTGGTCAAATATGCAACATCACATAGAAAATAAAGAGAAGTATCCTATAAACCCTTCAATCAACTTCATTGAAGTTCAACCTTTTAAGAGCCTAACCAAAATGCCCCTTGGCATTGCTTTCTCACAACATGAAATAATCAAACATGTTGTTAGCCTCCTACAATGATTCAACAACTAAGCCCTTAAAGTTGTGATCCATTTATTGGAAATATGATCTGAATGTCCATCTTAATCATCATGAAGGTGCATTTAATTATCAACTGAGGGACATAGAATTGAAATAGCACAACACAATATGTGCACTAGGAATCCTTAGTAGCCATATTCATTCTACAACTAGAAAAAACATGATTTTTAAATTCAATTACTTATAAGGAAATAACATAAGTACTTAACATTAACCAAAAAATATACTAAGCTAAAATACATGACTAGAATGAAGATTTGAGCAAATGGATAGGAAACTACTTTGTCTGCTTTGGCTGCAAGAATAGTCACAAAATGGAATTCTCGTGGCTATAGGAATAGATAATTGCTAGATTTGTAAATATTCCTGAATAGAAAAGTAATAACTAAGCTAAAGGATGGAATTCTCACCAAGTGGGGCCCCCTTGAGTGAGTATTCCTTAAGACTAACTCAGATGCAACAAACTTGTAACTCCATTTTATTCATGAAAGCAAGATTACAATAGAGCAACATAACTATATTACTGAAAAATCTAAGTATGTGAGTACAACATCAGATTAATAAACCTTCTAAGAATGTGCATCCAAGTCTTATTTATAGAAGAAAAGACTACTAACTAACTACCTAGCAAGGTAGTCAATGCAAATAGATTAGGAGGACACCACTTTATGGAAAGCATAGAAAGTGGAGAGGAGGTTGTGCATGCGTGGAATTTTGCCAAGACAATTTGCCTCAATGTAGATCTAGCACAACTAAACCTCCTATATTCACTCATTGGATTTATTTTCACCCGAACCTATGGAACCTATTAGGCCTTGTGAGGACTTCTTTTTCAAATCCTATCAAAATTTTAAGGAAAACCACATAACAAACTTATCCCTTAGCAATATTCCTCAACCCATGATTGAGCCTCATATCCTTGATGAAACTATGATTGAACCAAAATCCCTTCCAAGTAACCAAGACAAAAATATAGTAGATCCTTTACCTATTTCCTAGAAGAGACCACAAGATAACCAAATAAGTTATGTTGTGCCTCCTAAAATAAAACAAGTTTATAAAGCTAAAGAGAAAGTGGTTGAACAACCTCCCATGGTTCTTTTTGTTCCTCCCTTAAGGAAAGAAAAGAAACATATGGTTGATAAAACCACTCCTACACAATCACAAATTGACCACCAAACAAAAGGAAATAAAAATGCAAGAGAGTGTAGGTGCAGATTTCATGCTATTGCTTGTTTATTACAAGAAAAAGAAAAGAACAACATAGAAAATAAAAATCAAAACTTACCTCAAGCAATGCATGATGATTCTCAACCTTCATCACAATAAGAAAATATTATATCTCAAACACAACAAGAAAAAGTACCTTCCATGGATATTATCAGTAGACCTTCTATTGTGATTAACTTGGATGATGATAATGAAATTGCAAAAATTAGCAATTTGAGGAAGTACATAATGAGCTGAATTCATTTTTTCCTCTTCAATGAGATTCAATGATAACAACTGTGTTGATCCTCCTATTATGATTGGAAGGATTAGTATGGGTCAATTACACTTGATCCATGAAGAATCAAAGCATAACAAAGCCACTAACATCAAATCTCAATAGGATCATTCAAATGAAAATTAAACTAAACATTTAGAAAAAATAAGCATTACAAACTACAAAAGCATTTAAATGTCTACTCTAATCCATTCAAAACTTATCTTGTTGTGGGAGTGGTGTCACATTGATGTGGAATGACAACCCTTTCCCAATCCTACGATAAATAAGCTTGCCCCAATCAATTTTATTGAAGAAAACTAATGGAACAATTGTGAGATGTGTATGAAAACATGATTTTAATTTAAATGAGCATGATGTAAGCTAGTTTAATATGATTTATGCTAAATGATGAATATATACAAATGCTAAGCTAATTCTAAATGGATTCTAACCTAAAAGATCCAAACCCTAATTAATTAAACAAGATAAATGGATGCATTATGTGATCATAGAAGCCATTAATGGAAGCTTAAAGCTAATTAAAGAAATTAAAATGAAGGAAAATATGCTAAATGCGTGCTAAATATGAGTGTGAGTGTGAGTGATTTCAAGAGCATGAGTTTTCTCTAAAAAAGATGGATCCCTTTTTCTCCAAATAGTGACCTATTTATAGGAAAGCAAATGAAAAATGAAGGGCTAAGATTGAAAAAGCTAATCAATGGTCAAAAAGGAAAGACAATGGAGGAATGGATCATGGATTCTCATCAATGAATGAGAATGCAAGATGAGATTCAATCAAGGGTTAACATTCCTTCAAAAAAACACACTTTAAACTTGTCCAAGAGGTCACAAGTTAACTTGTAAAAGAGGTCAAAAGTTAACTTTCTCAAGAAGCTAAGTAATTTTGTTGAGAAAAAGGAATATTCCCCTTTTTCAAATGAGTGAGGAGAGAGAATATTCTTTGGAATATTCTCATGGATGAGGGAAAAGGATAATTTAGTTAATTAAAGCTAAATTAAATTGTGCAAAAAGCGAAGGAATATTCCATGGGGATATTCCTTTTGGAGGAATGTGCAAAGAAGGAATATTCCCTTGCAAGTGGGGGGAATTAGATTTAATTGATAATTAAACAATATTAATTATGCAATTAGGGGATTTAGAAGAATTAGATGATATTCATTAAATAAAATGATTTAGTGAATGGGGGAAAGGTAGAATGACATTTAATTAAATACCTTAGGGTTATTTAATTAAATAAGAAGATTTAGGGATTTAAATTAAATAGTTTGATTTATTTAATGTAACAAGATGAAGTGTTAGTATGAAAGGGGGTGAATTAACATGATTAAATTAATGAGGTTAATAGGTGAAAATGATGCCATTAATTTTTTGATTAGTGATCAACAGGTTTTGTGGGGATCAGAAACCCATTACAAATAGGTTTTGAGGGGACCTAAAACCCATTAAAAACAAAAGAAAGTTGCATAAAGATAAGAACACAAACAATCAATAGCCCAACATCAGTAGTCTACCACATGATAAGCAAGACACAATAGACTACAATAAAATAGAAAAGAAGGGACTAAAACCCCAAGACACTCATAAGGATCTTACCCCATAAACAAACATTAAGAAACTTCCTGAATCCACCAGGAACCAAACACAAAAAATAGCCACAAAAGGTTGCCACAACCCTCCTCAAGACCAAACATTTTTCTCCACCTCCCTACCTCCATAAGAGAGCAACAAAGAAAAAACCAAGTAGTGTAAAACACCAACCAAACCCTGATTCCCAAAGGAGATAGAGAGACCCAACACCCCATCTCAATAGGGGTATTGGGAAACACAACAAAGCATAGCCAAACCATAACCAACAAGTAGCACCAAAAAACTTGAAAAGCCAAGCCAACCTCCACCTCTAAAAGAGAGGGCTCCACTCTATAGGAGGGGATGAAATGAAACCCCTTACCACCAAAACCATGAATCTCCATGCCAAAAGGACTCCACCTCAGTAGAAGCCAACACTCCACCTCAGCTGGAGCCATCACCCCCTCTATAGGAGACACCAGGTGGAGAATCGAGAAAGCAGTTTCAGAAGGAAGGGCATACAAAACATCCCTTAGCAACTCAAGCATCAGGTACCATGCTAGGATAATTTAATTAAGTGAAAAGAGGATGGGTTTTAGGAGGAAATGATGTTAGTATACCTAGCTCAAGTGTATGATATGATTTGGGACATTTTGCCTCTCTTTGAAGCGAGGTACCTATTATGTTGGTTTAAAGACTAATGCCCTTCGAATAAAAAAAATTTCTATTTAAATTAAAAAAAATAAAAATTATGATTTTAGATCCCCCACTATTGCCCCAGTAGAAGGAATAAGCTAGTTCCCTGCCCCCTCAAGAAATAGGGTAAAATTTTTGAATTTTGGGTTGATTTCTCGACAAAGGTAAAATGCTACCCAAGGGATTTGGAAAGGCTCTGAGATATTAAAAAACATGCCAAAAACATGAAAATGATGCAAAATAAGGTTTAGTTTGGAAAAATTGGTGAAAATGGTGAAAACCCTAGCTTGATGGCTAAATTAGGGAAAAAAACCCTAATTTGCAAGCATAAATAGGTGAGGAAGAGTCATTTTCAATTCATTTATGCATTCACACCTTCAGGATTTCTTGCATTTTGAGCTCTGACCCTATGAAAAAATGGCGTAACGAGTGCTCCCACTTGACACATTTTCGACTGAGATCGAGAGTACCAAAAGCTTCCAGGTGTAGACCACTAGTATGTGATTCAAAACTTGATTTGAAATTTGACTTTTAGGTGTATTTAGTGCCTTTTGAAATTTGAACTTTGGTGGTGTCACTCTACAATGATGCTATTTCTAGAATTGATAACACTAATTTGAATTTTAGCAACACATGTAAATTATGATGTAGTTCACAATTTAGAATTAGGGTTTCAAATTCTAAATAGTGACACATATGTGTTTAGCGATGCATATAGCAATTTGAAAATTAGGGTTAGGGTTTTCTAGAGTCAAATTGCAATGCATATGTGTTTAGTGATCCATATCGTGATTATCAATTTAAATGATTTGGGATTCATTGTTTGGAATTTTAATTATAACAATACCCCTTTTTTTTGAATTTTGACGTTGTGTGCTTCATGGGTGCAAGAGGTTATCCCGCCTTAGATGTTATGCAAGTACCAGCCTACATTTTTGTCTAGACTTGGTGATTTGTATGAGCTGTGATAGAAGCACTTGGGGGAGATTGGTCTGTGGTATGTTGCTTACATGCCCATCATCCAGAAAAATTTGGCCATGATGACAATGTTGTGCAAGTGATGGAACAACAAGACCTCATCATTCCACCTCCCTACTAGCAAGGTGACAATGATGCCATAGGATGTATGGTGAATATTATGTTTTCCGATACATGGTGAGTGTGTAATATATGACATTAACATCAGCTATGATGTGTTCCATGAGGTGCTCGATCAAGAGGATATTGTTCTAGTCACCTCGTAGATTGAGCTTGAGATGTACAAAGGTTAGGTGTCTACTTTCAGACTAATCACTACGAAAATTATCTCATGTTTGGTTGCTCCAGATCGATGAAGCAGAGGATTCAGTCTGGGATGGGGCTTGGATTGGTACAAGATGCTATTTTAGAGGACTCAATATGCATAGGTGCTAGTGATGTTGGCCTCCCTTTACCATGATATGCACAATTTCATATAATGTGATGGTAGGGTGATTGGCACAAGGGTCACCTTAGCTCACATTTGGGCTTGGGAGCACATCATTGTGCTCCAATCAATTGTTTAGATGGAAAATGTAGAGCTAGATGATCCTAATGTTTGGAGGTATAGGGGTGCCATCACATGAAAACACATAGGGCAACACAAGATTCCCTACTAGCGTAGGGTCATCAATGATATGATAGTTTTTAGATAGTAACCTTGGCTTCAGATGCTAGGATGGTATGATGATGTGCAATAGTTATTCTTTGATCAACAGACCTGATACATGCAGGGTCAAGAGCATACCATCTTTAAGAGGTACCTACAAGATAAGGTGGCTAGATAGTTCAACGAGTGGCAAGATAGGCCCAATGATGCATACATTACTATTTTTGCTAGGTCAACCTAGGAGATAGCATGGGGTCACATGATCCCAGTACATGAGGTTGTAGAGGGATTTTTATAGTTGGTAGCTAGGCTATGGGAACCTATGATTAGGGATAGGAAGATGCTTAGATGATGCCTACATATGATGCATGGTTCACACCCCCTCATCGATTAAAAAATCCAACAGGTGCACCTCCACGAGGGAGATGAAGAGGGAGGGGAGCAAGCAGAAGTAGAGGGCAGTATGATGATGGATAGGGCAAAGGATGGGACAAAGGATAGGATGGATAGGATGGATAGGATCAAGAGGATTGATGTGTACCAGGGGTACCACCAATACATCAACAAGCCACACAACAACTACTGATACAGTAGTTACTAGTGTAGCAACAACTCATACAATCACCACCTTCGAGGACAGATCCCCACAATGCATAGATTTAGTAGTTGTAGGAAGTTATAGGTGAGATGGATCAGGCTCATCAAAATATTTTGGTTATTACTACTGAGAGAGACCAGGCTAGGCAGCAGGCTCAGGCCTTAACAACCGAGAGAGACCAAGAGTGCCAGCTGAGGTAGATTGTTGACATGTAGCTAGTACAGGAGGTTGGGTGACATCAACAACTAAAGACTATGACAGTTGTAGCTCAGGGGTGGACAGTGTCTACTCGTATGTATAGAAAGGTTGTGACTGAGGTGACATATTATCATATACACTACCATTGGGATGTCCCTGTGGCAATTAGGTAGCCAAATTATTCATAGAGGAGTGGGGTCCATCCTTGAGCTAGGGATTAGTCAGAGAGACAACCTGGTGAGGGGAGTAGCCATTGAGGCTAGGTCACTTGTACAGAAACATTTTGAATTTTCCTAATTCATTATACAGAGATACATTAATTGAGTCATTTTTGATAGGCTCATGGATATTGTAATTTTGGCTGATCTACATACATATACTGATTTAGATATTGTATCATGACATTCACCTTTTTTTGATATATATATGATACAAATTCAATATGATGTGGTGTGTTTATTTTATTTCATTCTTATGAATGTATGGATGCATTTTGATATGACGATGTGACATGCTTATATACTATCACATATGGATGAAATTATTTTATTTATGCTTATGCAATATGCAATGGTATATGTGATGATATGAGATGTAATGATATGGAATGGATGTAATGTTATATTATTTTCAGTATATTTTCATGATATGTTATGGAATGGATGATATGATATGAAGATGCTATTTTTATGCAAATGATATGGATGCATTTATTTTGTGTATTTTCTTATGCATTTTTATGAGATGATGATGTATGCATATGGATGTATGTATGGATAATACAAATGTTCATGCTATGTATGCATATGAAAATGTATGTTCTTATGATATGTATGCAATGATTTAAGATGCTTAGAATAACATATAAATATTGTGCATCCACAACTTAAATGATGATGATGATGATGTAGGATTTTTTATGATATGCTATGATTATGAGAGATGTATGCATGTTGATGATTTGTGGATGTAGGATGGATGCATTGACAATTTTTTTGTTGACTGTCATGATACCAAGTTAGCATGGAGAGAAGATAGAAGAAATACGATGATTGGCCATTGATTTTGATGATTTGTTCTAAAGATCCAACAAGTCTATGATCCACCAAGGCTTTAATAGAGATGGTGATGAGAAATGTATGACAATGATGATGGTGATGATGATGATGATTTGATCATATCTTGGGATTGGGATTTTCCATCATTCCTTATTGTTTGATATAACACATAGACACAATGCATCAAGGTATTGATAACTAGGATAGCATTGTATCTAGTGTAATGGACTTTGACTCTACAAACAAATAGGATAGTTCTTTTTCACCTCTTAACATATGGAAACCTTGTTGGAATGTAAGTTAGAAGCTTAGAAAATATCAAACCAAAGCATACACAATAGTCAACAATGTACTTCAAACAACTTTCCTACACACAAATAAGAAAGTAGGAGCCAAGATTATTTTACAAGAATACCCACAAACACAACAAACAAAAGATAATGACTGATGCTCCATTCCTTTCTCTCTAAATTTTTTTAATAGACATCATTAAGGGGTCCTCAAAATGTGTCATTAAGATAAATAAAAAGAAAAGATCAAAGATAAACAATCAGTGTTATCTATATCTCTTGCCAGTTTAATTTAGCTAAGGTGATTTCTGATACTGATTCCCATCACAAAAAGGATACATATTGATGGTTTGATTAGGATGAGGTGTTTGATAAGTGGTTGATTCAAACCTCATTGAATCGTTTATCTATGATCTAGACTTTATATTTCAACACTTAGGTTTTCACTTCATGACTTGCGATACTAGCTATCTACTTTGTTTTACCAAAGTTTTAAGGTGACGATTGATTTATTATGGGTGAAGTTTATTGTGGGTGAAAGTGAGATGGGATGGGTGGTTTTGGGTTTTTTTGGAATATTTCAATGTTTTTGGTATTTTTCAAATGTTATGAGGCTATTTTTTTGTCTTTTTGAATGTTTTAGTTTTCGGTTATTTCAAGTTGTTTAGGGTTTTCCAATGTTTTGGAATATTTTCAAAGATTTTGAATGTTTTGGAGTTTTCAAAGGTCTTGAATATTTAGGGGTTTTCCGAAATTTTGCAAATGGTTAAGGTTTTCCTATGTTTTCCAAATGTTTTGTGTTTTTTGATATTTTGAATGTTTAGGGATTTTATAAAATTTTTTGACCAAGAATCTAACCTAAAAGACCTATCCTAGGGACCTTAGGGGCTGATAAAAGATAAGCCTTGGACCTACGTTAGACACGCAGAGACCACGTAGTTCAACTAACTTGACTTATTGAAGATGAGATATGAACAACTGATGGAATACCAATTTATTATGATAGACTCCTAAAGATTGACCTAGGGTGTCCCAGGGGCTAATCAAAGATAAGCCTTGCCTACGTTCAAGCTCAGAGACAACATAGTTTGACATGGTTCTATTTTTGGATTTTCGATGTTTGACCTTTTTATGGATTTTGATGTGTTTTAGATGTTTTGGATTTTGAATTTACAATTTTACAAATGTTTTTGGGATTTTAGTTGTACAAGATTTTGTAAAAGTTTTTGGATGTTATGATGGACATTTTACGAATATTTTTGGGATTTTTGATAACCTTAAGATATACAAGAACCCAATCTAATCCATAACAAATCGCCTACAGTGTGAGATGATAGACTACCTTGATATAGGCAAGACAAACTAACCTTTGGAATATGCCAAGTAGTACTAAGGGGATACGATACTTCACAACATCAAGCTATGATATGGACACAAATGGGTGACGAAAACAAGATGAATGGTGTGATGGATGGATTGATAAGATAAAAGGCCCATGATAGATTGAGGTACTTTATTTATGCAAGGTGCCTGTTTTCTAGGTTTTCACTAAGGTAATTTCCCAAAGCACCTGTGATAGGCCGAAATAGAGTGTTAGAAATCAAGCAACAAGCCAAAGAGTGTAAATAAACAACTTAAAAAAACCTACACTTCAAGATTAGCCTAAGTTAGAAACAAAACAAGACAAAGCCACAAAATGGAACTTTATACCTTGCGTTGAGTCGATCCTTTGGTTGGCCCTTCGATCTTGGATGTGTATGCTCCTTGGATGGCAAGATGCAAGGTAGATGAGGATGTGAAGATGGATGCAAGTGGATAAAAATGTGAAAATGGCTAAGTAGAGGTTGAGAAACAAAACTGCAAGAGTTTGGCTAGCACAAGTGATCTCTCCAAAAATGAGAGAAAAGAGGGGGTATTTATAGGATTTTTGGGAAATCCTAGGGGAAATGGACGGTTGAGATTGATCCACCAAATACCAAGATGTAGGGCTAAGGTGAGTTGAGAACTCACAAGCCCTCACATCTTGATATGTGGCATGTGATGAAGCCCTAAAAGGTGAAGTGGACATGAGGTGGATGGAGAAGGACATGACATGGAGGGAGGTACAAAGTACCTTGGGATTGGACAAGATCTCCTCATAAAGGA
>VDFB02270651.1:257175603-257231869 GCA_007258455.2 Sequoia sempervirens | reverse complement strand
GAGACTTTCTACCATCCTTTTATAAGGAGTAAGCTTTCCATTCTTAGTTTGATAGTTGTCATTGACTTGGTTAATAACTAGTTGTGAATCTCCATAGACTTTTATTTTTTGTATCTTCCATTGAACTATTATCTTTAGACCTATGATTAGGGCTTCATACTCAGCAATATTGTTAGTACATGGAAATGATCTAGTCTATATGACTTTGGGATGCAATCGCCTTGAGGGTTGATGAAAAGAATACCTACTCCTAATCCATGTTGGGTGAACAATCCATCAAAGTACATTTTCCCCTGATTTGAGAGATTGGCAATGAACACTAATTCATCAAGGAATTTAGATATCAATGGGTTCTCTATATAGATAGGTTCCTTTTCCAGTTGGTCTGCGATCACTTTTCCTTTGATTTCCTTGTGCTCTACATACTCTATGTGGAATTTTGTTAAGATCATCACCTATTTGGCCATTCACCCAATGATAAATGCTTTAGATAACAAGTATTTCAATGGATCAATCTTTGCAGTGAGTTTGATTCAATGTGACAACATGTAGTGTCTAAATTTTTGTTAAGCAAAAACCAATGCTAAGTAGGCTTTCTCAATGGATGAATAGTTCATTTTGTAGCCCACTAAGGTCCTATTGATGTAATAGATAGCTATTTCCTTCCTGTTTTCATCATGTTATTATAGAAGAGCACCTAGTGCTACTGATGTTGTTGAGATATCTATGATCAATGGCCTATTTGGTATTGGTGGCATGAGTACTGGAGGTGTCAATAGTGTTAGGAATTATATGCAAAAGATATCAATTAAATGAAAATAAATATTAAACAGAGGAATGAAAAACACAAATAATAATAGCAAGAGATAATATTTAACATGGTTCACCCAAACTTGGGCTATGTCCACCAACAGAGAGTCCAATATTATTATCCAGTAAATCAAATTGATTGTTGTAATCCTTGCAACTCAATACCATTGCACAAATGCTACAATACAACATCAATAGAAACCCAAACCCTTAGCTTTTTATCAAGACTTATGTTAGTTACAAAATTGAGTTTTTTTATGTTAGCCAATAGAAAAATAACACCTGAGACCTTTATAAAATAACTAAAAATCATGCCATTGGACCCCACAAGGGGCATTTCCCCCAAACCCTTATTAAATAATTTGGGGGGAAACCACTTTGATAAAAGTGGGGAAATTTAACCTTCAGGTTTGATTAGGCACCATATACCAACAAATAGATAGTCCTTGATCTATTGGAAAGCTTTGTCACACTTCTCGTCACATTTGTAAGTTATTTCTTTATGGAGAAGATGTAAAAAAGGGTGGATTTTTTATGATAGTTGTGCTATGAACCTCCTGATGGACTACAATATTCCTTGTAACCCTCTCATCTACATTAGTGTTTGCAGTGGTTCCATGTCTGGAATGGATTTTACTTTAGTTGGGTCAATTTCTATTCCTCTTTACATAAGAGGATATAGTCGAGAAGCTTTCCTAATGCCACCCTAAACACTTTGTCAGGTTTAGTTGTACCTTGTATTCTTCAAGCCTCTCAAAGATGGGTCATAAGATTTGTATGTGTTCACTCCTTTTATTTAATTTTTCCAAAATATCGTCCACATAATATTCAAATATCTTATGCATCAAGTCATGAAAGATGAGGGTCATTGCTCTCTGATAGATTTCTCCTACAGTCTTTAGCCTAAATGACATCACATTCCAACAGTACACCCCCCATGGACAAGTGAATGCGGTTTTGTGTTGATCCTCCTTGGCAATCATGATTTGATTATAGCCTGGAAAATCATCCATGAGTGGCAGACATTTCATGCCCAACTACTAAGTCTAGTATGATGTCGATGTTAGGGAGAGGGAGATCATCCTTCAGGCATGCTTTGTTCAAATCTCTAAAATTAGTGCATATTCTGATGCCCCCAGTGAGTTTTGATACTGGTACCAGGTTTGAAACCCACTTAGGATAATCTATTGGCTGAATAAATCCAATGTCAAGAAGATTTTGTAACTCAAGTTTGACCAAGAGTGCTATCTGAGGGTGCATCTTCCTTAACTTTTTCTTTATTGGTTTTGCTTCAAAATAGAATGTTAGATGATGTACAACTACTTCTAGATCAATCCCTAGAATATCTATCCAAGACCATGATAAGTTAGCTCGATGCTCTTTCAAGAATGTTTCTAGGTTCTTTTGTTCTTCATCCAAGACATATTCAACATAGAAAGTGATCTTGGGTGCTTCTACTATTCCTATGTTGACTGGAGTGACCTATCCTTCTAAGATTATCGATTTTTCTCGGTATATTGCACTAAGGGGGAGACTGAATCCCTCATACTTGGGTGCCTCAGAGAGGTTTTCACCCTTGGATACATCCTTTCTTTTTACAATTTTGGGATCAGAAAGTGCCACAGTGTGGGGTGTGTGCAAGAAGTTGAGTCCACTTTTTGGCCAAAAAGTGGGTGTGTTTTCCCTGATTTTTAGAATTTGACACATTTGACCTTAAAATTTGAAGCACTTAGAGATGGAATCTTCAAAAAAGTCACTAATCATAAAATGTAGTACTCAGAGTCTAGTTTCCAAATATGTAATTTATTTCAATACCCAGATTGTAAAATTGAGTTTCAATATGCTTAAAACCACTACTAAAAGTCACTTTTATACCATACTCAATGACATGTACAAATAATCATATTTTGACCTAAATTATCATATTTTTTCTAAATCCTTGAAAAGATTTGTTACTCATCAAGCTTGCTTTTTATTTTTTGTACCTTTATTTGAATATTTTTTTTATTAAACTTTATTAGGCATATTTGTCGCTTTTGAAAAATCATCATGTATACCCATTACCGCATAAGATGACTCCAAACTTATCATTTTTACTTCTTTTTCTTTTAAAAATGAAAAAGAATCATCCGAATTTGTTCTCGCAAGTAACCGCTCACAAAATGTTATGTTGATCAAAAAGTTATTAAAATAATCAAAAACCCGATAATTCAAGTTTATGGACTAGTTTCATTAGAAATTAATTGAAAAAGAGAAAAAATAATCAAATTATTAAAAAATTACATATTTGGAATCTACACTGTCTGATCTATAATGGGTTTTAATTTCGTAAACAAATTATGCAAAATAGGTCTTCAAACATATGTCTAAAGTCATTATTTTCCTGTGACATTAATAGGACCTTCAAGTTGCAGGTCAAACCAGGTCCGAAGCTTAGGTTCGGGTCCCCAAGCCATTTCCTGAACCAAAAAACAAGCCAAAAACCCACCCAAAGATTCATAATTTAAAAAACGAGATCCCGTTTCATAAAAAAACCATTTTTTATGGTTCTATGAAATGGAATCCCGTTTTGTAAAACAGGATCCTGTTTTGAAATTTTTCCAAAAACGGAAATTTTAAAATATGGAAAGTTTTCAAAACGGGATCCCATTTTGAAAACTTTCTGAAAATGGAAAATTTTCAAAATCGAAGTTTCCAAAAATAGAAAAGCTTTCTAAAACGGGATCCCGCTTGAAATTTTGTTTTGAAAACTTCTTCAAAATGGGATCCTCGCTTTTTAAAAATTTTCAAAAACGAGATCCCCTTTTAAAAAAATTTTCAAAAACGAAAATTTTAAAAAATGGGATCCCATTTTTAAAATTTAGGCTCGGGATCCCGAAGCTAAACGAGATCCCATTTTTTGTAAGTCAAATTCATTTTTTTGCCTAAGGCAAAAAATTCCACGTTTCATGGACTCATCTTCTTGCATTTACCATGTGGTTTTCACTCAAAGATTTGCAAGTTAGTTGCATTTCATCAATTTTGTGACTGAAGGATTCAATCATCTCCCCATAGTACACCCCTATATCTCGCTCTATGTCAAAACCTTCCTTGTGATCTACCCATGGTAAGTTGTCACGAAGTCCCATGAATTTTGAGATCGCTTCATCATTTTTGAATAAATCTAGAATTGGTGGTCCTTGTTGGTCCAAATCAATGAGTTGCAGGTATACCAGGCATATTTCATTTGGTCAATTGCTTGGGGTGAAGGTTGATGTGGATATCATGAAGAGGGAGTTATTCTCAAATAGGTCAGCAACATCAAGGGGGACATCATCTAGGGTAGTATCATGCGATGTTGGTAACCAAAAAGAAGCCTCAGCCCATTTAGCGGAAGTACCTTTGCCAATTAAAACTAATTTGTTTTTCATGAAAGATGCACAATAATATAGTGACTAATTTTCTTCAAGCATAAGATAATTATAACCCAAATCTACTTTGAGGCAAGGGATTGGCAAGCACAAGAAGGAACACCCTAGGCTAGGTTTACATGCATAAATAAATTAACCTATAATTCACTTGTGGTGTTTCAATAGTACCTAGAATATTAGAGTAGGAATTTATATAAAATTCATATATGTGTATGCAACTTTCAACAACTATTATTATGACTAGTCACTCACCTACAACACCTAACCTCTCTTGTTTAAGAATTTCCTATGAGAAGATTCCAATTATTATTTTTATTGCTGATTTTAATCGTGTTGATTGTGAAAACACTTTCAATAGTCATGTTCAGTTCCTACTTTCCCTTGAAATTACCTTCCTAGCTCAACTCAACATCCTTCCACAGGATTATGCTCCTCCCCTCATCTTTTCTTGAAATCATTTTTCTATATCATGCCTAGATATCTACCTAAAAATGCCTTTTAATTATGCCATGTGTCTTTTCTCAACCTTGTGTTCCAATTTCTTCCCATGACATATAATTTCTTCCCAAAGGAAGGGTCACCATGCCTTCTTAATCACACAAATTCCCCTCCTAAGAATACACACACCATTTTCATTTAATTTGGTTGTCTCCTAGTCATAAAAGGGAGGGTAATTCCTCTGTTGATGTTTTTCCTTCCGATCTTTAGTCTTTTGACAAACAAAATGTCACACCTATTTCCTATTTTCTTGAACTTTTACTTTTAATTTATATTTTATTCATTTATTGCTTTTTATTTTTATTTTTTTAATATTGTCACTAATTGTACATGTGAGTATATATGTTGGCACAATTAATATGTTTCATATTGTTTTTACATCATAATAGTTAGCTAAGATAAGATGTTAATTTTCAAAGTAGGGTTGTCAACACTTGATCGATGTAACTAGAGAATCCACCATCGCACTATTGATAACTCTTATGGAACATCTTGAAAAAGATAAATAGTTTTCCAAAATATCATTCGAGAGTGAAGTGACTAGCTAAGTATGAAAGACACAACAATCATCTTGCAAGGAATTCACAATTAGTTGGTCCATTTAACACATCAAATATTGTGGTTACAAAAGCAAGGTTGAATGAATTTAAGACTATTCGTGAGGTAAAGTTGTTAGGTCCTCTTTGTTAAACACCTAGCACTTGCAAAACCATTCCAATTCTCACACACACTGATCACCACAAGATGTTAGTATCCTCATTAGTCCAAATTTTAACTTGAATCCATATAAATATAATAATGTTGTAAACTAAAACAATACTAGTTAATTCACAACTTTTAAATTCTTGACGATTGTAACAATTAACAATTGAAGTACTACATCTAAAGCATTAATCATTAAATCTTTACAATTGTTCAAAAAGTCAAGCACAATTACAATTTCAATGTTAAATTTTTCATGTTAGTTCAAATTACATAAGATAAAATTTGTGGGGATGTGACACATTACTATCTTGCATATTAAGTCTTTGCAATATAATGCCAAATGACATTTATCTATAAATAAATAAAAATAAATATATAATTAATGATTTAATCAATATTTAAAAAATCATTGACATTTATTAAATAGTAGAACTACACACTTAACATATATATACAAAATAAATAATTATTAAAAATATTGCTTTAGACTTTATATCTATTAAACTTTCTCCTAAACTTGTAAAAATCAAAATGAAACTTTACAAAACTGAATATAAAATAAACATACGTTTCAACATTAATATAGTAAATGAAATCCCTTTCTATAAATTAAATTATTTTAATTTTACAAAATTACATAATAATCAATAAATAACATGAATTCTCTATATAAAATCAATTTATAACTTAGAATGTAACCTATCAACAATTATACGCAACACTTTTCTCCACTATTCATCATTCTTTGCCTGTGCCCGAAACCCCTTCTTCATTATTTCATGCCTCTCTAATACATGCTCAATTCCCTTGTGATAATCACATTTATGACATGCCATTGTAATTATCCATTCTCCTTGATGCACCCTTATGCTATTGTTGTCTGTGCATTGTGAAAGTGATTTATTTATGCTCTCTACCGAAGTAAAGCCATCAACTACAACCAGAAAACATATAATAACTGCACTCAATTCTGGCCACTGGGGATATCAATGCCAATATTAGTGTCACAAAATGTGTTTTTGTTTAAACTTGACACCGCCCCATCCACTGCTCTTCCAATCATATCCATTCTCTCTGGCACAGCCTAAAATAAAAAAAACAAAATATTCTCATTTCATCCAATGTAAGTTATTTTTTGATTTACATGACTCACCTAACATAGAGTATCTTGTAACAAACAAATGACAAAACAAAATTGCAGTTCAATAATGAGGCATTTAAATTTTTTTATGAAAACTTAGAGAGATAATTTAAAAATTGTTTTTAGATTAAAACTCAATTAAAAGAATTATATTAAATGTTAATTTCAAATTTAAATTTAAATTTTTATAATAAAATTTTCATATTTTAACCAATTAAATTCAATAACAAAATTGAAATCATTACCTTCGACTTATGAATGCAATTCCATATTACTGCATTGTTGCAATAAAAAAGTGATGTATATTCTGATGCATGCAACTCTGGTATGTTCTGCAGCTTCTCACAAGAGTTAATGGCAACACCATTCAAGTAGCTCACTCCGCAAAGAATTGGTAACTCCTCAAGTTCAGGACAATCTTCAATAATAAGCCTTGTAAGCATTGTAAGATCACCGGTTACTCTTTGCAAACCTTTGCATCCTCGTGTAGGCAGACTAGTGAGTTTTGTTGGCAATGTAATTTTCTTTAACTTCTCACGGGAGTCAATCTAAATTCACTCCAAGCAACTCACTCTGCAAAGACTTGGAAACTCCCCAAGCTCACGACAGTCAATTTCAATTTGCTCCAAGCAGCTCACTCCACAAAGGCTTGGCAACTCCTCAAGCTTAGGACAATCTTTAATAATCAGCCCTCTAAACATTGTAAGATCACTAGTAACTATTACTCTTTGCAAACTTCTGCATCTTCGTGCAGATAGACTGGTGACTCGGGTTGTTGCAAATGTAATGTTCTTTAATTTCTCACAGGAGTCAATCTCAATTTTCTCTAAGCAGCTCGCTCTGCAAATACTTGGCAACTCCTGGAGCTCAGGACATTCTTTAATGTACAACCATGTTAGTTTTATAGGATTTGGTATTCCTAACACTCTCTCCAAATTTGTACACTCCTCAATTTTCAATTCTATAAGCTTGGAAACATCAGTTATTAGTGACATTGTTTTTAATTTTTTATAGTCAGTAACCTCAAGGAATTCCAATGTCTTTATCCTTGCTAAATCCATTTCAATAAGAGTTGCCATTTTACAAATTTTGAGAGATTGCAGATGTTGACAACAATTGCCTATAATTATAATCTTTCTTACAGGATCTTAACCTTCAATCTCCAAATTTTCGACACCAGTCATTAGTCCCCTAGACCACCCTTCATTCTTGAAAGACACTTCTCCCTCCCTATGTATTTGAAAATATTTGATAACTAAGGACTTAGAAGTAGTCCCCTCTATAGTGTTAGTGGAAGCCAGATCTTCTATTAATATCCATTCCACCAGATTTAAACTACGGAGATTCATTCCTAGAGATCCTAATATAGAGCAAATATCCATTTAAAATTTCAGAGCATGTTGTTGGGAGGGGTAGGGGTGAGCAATAAAACACAAAGTTACTATTGTGACAGGATGGATAGAGCATAAAACACACAAAATATGCATAGAGGCAGCGAATCGTCAACAATCCAAAATAGATAGATATTAACTTTGCATATATTCCATATTTGTTTCATAATACAAAAACTCAGAGGACATGCTCTATTTACACTACAAAAATAATCATAAACTAACTTAGACAGATGTCCAATACAAAAGGTACTACACTCACATCGAAATTTGCAAGCTACTACAATCCAATAGCTGCATGATAATGTGTTGCAACCGCTAAAACATTCCCTATGCCGCTGCTATTACTGATTCTGTGCTAAACATTCTCCACTTCGTCTGCTATTTCAGGGTCTTCACTTCAATACAAGAATATTGACTTCTTGCTTACTTTCAACAGTTGCAAAGACATTCATTTTGTCTTGTCTTGTTTTAAGCTTATGAGAATGAGCTCTTAATTTTAAATTTCAAATTTACCTAATTAATTAATTGTTGCAGGTATGCTGAGGCTATTGCAAGCCCAAAAATAAGCACTTCTTTTCAAATTTGAAAATACCTACCAAAATTCAATGTTCATGATATACGTTGGGGAAAGTTGATGGTCTTTAGCTGACATGGAGCTGACTTGGAAAAGTTTGTTGATTGCAGAATATTATGTTCCAACACTCCCCCTTAATCTGCAAGTCAGCAATCAATCTGTTGATTCCTTCCATAGCTGATCTCTGAAGCTATCCAAAATGCCAAACCTATCTCTTAGGCATTCAAAACTATCCTTTGGCAATGCCTTGGTGAATATGTCAATGAGTTGCTGCTCATATTTGCAATACTGCAATTCAATCTCACTTTGTTCTACCAACTCCCTTATAAAGTGATAACGAATCTCAATGTGTTTGCTTTATCCATGGAAGACTGGATTCTTTGTCAGAGCTATGGAGGACACATTGTCACAATGAATGACTGTGTTGTCAACTTGCTATTGTTGTAAATTTGCAAGGATCCTCCTCAACCAAATAGCCTGACATGATGTTGCATTTGCTACTATGTACTCTACCTCTATTGTGTTGAGAGAGACAATTGGTTGTTTCTTTGATGCCCATGAGATTGCACCCAATCCCATGTTGAAAATATATCTGGATGTGCTCTTCCTATCATCCACATTTCCTGCCCAATTACTGTCTGTGAAACCATCCAACTTGAACTCATTAGATGCTACATACATGATGCCATATTCTATTGTTCCATTAGCATATCTTAAGATCATCTTTTTCCAATGTGATTCCTTAGGTTCCTCCATGAACCTAGATATTAAGCTCACTGCATACTTTAAATTAGGCCTTGTTGATGTCAAATACATAAAACTTCCAACCATGTTCTTGTAGAGGGTTGGGTTCAATTCCTTACTGCTATCATTCTTGCACAGCTTCAGACCTGTTGCTATTGGTGTTGCTGCAGGTTTGTTGTTCTACATTTGGAACCTTCTTAAAAATTTGTTTGGCATAGTTAGATTGTGAAATAAAAATGCCATGCATTGTTTGCTAAACTTCTATACCAAGAAAGTACTTCAACAAACCTAAATCCATCATCTCAAATTCATTTTTCATCACCTCTTTAAAATTAACAATTTTGTTGTCACTATTACTAGTAAAAATCAAATCATCTACATACAAAACAACAATTAAGATATCACCTTTGGCTGCTTTGATGTAGAGTGTGGACTCACTGCTACTTTTGCTAAATCCGTTGCTCAACAAATAAGCATCTATTCTACTATACCATGCTTGAGGTGCTTGTTTCAACCCATAAAGACCTTTCTAGAGCCTATACACTTTGTTCCCATGACTTGGGACTTCATAGCCTGGTGGCTGCTCTACATACACTTCCTCCTTCAGCACTCCATTTAAGAAGGCTAACTTTACTTCCATCTATAACACTTTCCACTAATGTTGTGTTGTAGCTGCTATGACTATCCGCACTATTTTCAGCCTTGCAACTGGTGCATATATCTCATCATAATCTATACTGGGCCGTTGTTTGTACCCTTTGACCACAAGCCTTGCTTTGTGTCTTTCAATTTTCCCTTTAGTTGTACACTTGGTCTTATAGACCCACTTCACTCCAATCACTTGCTTACCCTTGGGTAAATTGATTAACTCCCATGTTTGATTCCTTTCTATAGCCTCCAACTCTTCATCCATGGCCTGACACCATTTATCTTCTTTTATCGCTTCCTCAAAGTATGTTGGATCACTATAGGAGAATAGTGCAAAATCCAAATTTTCATCAAAATCAACATGTTGTGTGTTGTCATAGATCTCCCTCACACTCTTTGTTTTTCTTGGCATCAATGATGTGAGTGTAGGGTCTGAGTTTTCTTCTGAACTACTATATTGCTGACTGTTGGAGCTACTGCTCTACAGAATTCTCGAGCTACTTGTTTGTTGTCTCTATTAAGTGCTTATAGACTACTGTCTCTACCGAACACTTGCAGAATTATTGTTTTGCTACAGATCACTAGAGCTGTTATTTTTCAATGCTTTATGGTGGTTTCTTACCAAGCTATTGCTCTCTTGGGCTCCCCCCATGTTGCTATCATCTGCAACTTCTTCATCATCAAGGGGTATTGTAACATAAATACCTATGGTGTAATCCACCATTCCATTCCATGCTTCATTTTTAATAAATATAACATCCTTGCTAATTACTACTTTCTTACTGATGGGATTGTATAACTTGTAGGCTTTTGACTCCTCACTATATCCTATGAAGATGCACTTTTCTCCTTTATCATCAAATTTATGCCTCTTCTCTTTTGGCACAAGTGCATATGCCACAAGTAGATCAGGAAAGATTAAGGTTAGAAATGTATACCTGAATCATTGAGGAAGAAGATAATACATTAGACAAGAAGAACCTACAACATATAGCAACATTAGAGCATACAAGCTAAAGGATTTGAGTCAACAAAGTAAAAAGACCTCAAAGTAGAAGGTTGTCTCAATACTATGCATCATCCCCAAATAATAACAAATAGAATAATTTTAAGATGAAGAGAGGAAGAGCATATACTCAGGATGAAGAAGATGCAGATCTTTAATCTGGTATATACAAAAGATAAGAGAGAGGTGAACAAAGCACGTGGTGAAATAAAAACCCACTTCAGAGTAGAAGGCACACCATAAAAGTTGTGATAAAAGAAAACCCCACTCAAGGAGAACTCGTATCACCAGAAAGCACATGGTGAAAGAAAAAACCGCTTAGGAGTAGAACCCACACAACAAAAGAGGTGATAAAAGCAAACTCTGCTCGAGGAGGAGAGCCAATATCATTGGAAAGCGTACAGTGAAAGCAAAACCCGCTCAGGAGTAGAACCCACACCACAAAAGAGGTGATAAAAGCAAATCGAGGAGGAAACCCATATCATTAAGTAAAAGTGTAAGTTCCTCATAGTCCCGCAGACCTGCAAGGAGGCATCCCCCAAGATCTCTCACATGGAAGAAGCCAAGAAAGCACCTTACATACCCATAGACCTGCAAGGAGGCATCCCCCAAGATCTCTCACATGGAAGAATTTGAGAAAGCACCTTATAGAAAAGTATACCTACAAGGAAAGTATCCTTCAAGAACTCTCACATGAAAGAAACCCCAAGGAAGCAGACTCCGCAGAGTCAAGAAGCAACGACATGTCTACCCATAGATAAAACATGTCAAAATCAGCAACACGTCTACCCATAGATAGATCATGTCTAAAGCATCGATATGTCTACCCACAGATAGGACACATCTAAAAATAATGACACGTCTACCCGTAGAAGGTCATGTCTAAAGCGACAACACATCTACTCGTAGATAGTTTGTGTCAAAAGCGGTGACACATCTTCCCACAAATAGAGTGTGTCTAAAGCGGCCGGTCATGCAGATCATAAAAATTTGAAAGGGGTCCCTCCAGAACCCGGCCTGAAAAAAGAGGGGTCCACTCAAGGGACGCATTGTTTGAAAGGTGAGGTCTAGTCAAGCTTCCCCCAAGCTAGACATGAAATAATTCATTTGAAAGAAAAGCTTCCAAAGAGGTCCCTTGGAAACCCTTCAAAAGAGAAAATGGATCCACTCAATGGATGCTTTATTTGAAAGAAATAGTGAAGAGGAGGGCCCTTAAGAAGGACACACATCTCTAGAAAAATTTATCACTGCCCCCAATGTACAGGGGAGGAGAACCATGCAAGATACTTCAAACAGGACAGAGTTAAGCCTCAATATCACTTGTCATACAAAGTGAAGGAAGGTGCATCAATCAAACAGGAGTTTGATGGCACCTAAATCATGAATTTGTTGAATTTTATCCTTCAAGGCCTTACATTCACTAGTGGAATGGCTAAGTACTTGATGGTATGTGCAAAAAGAATGTTCTCCTTTATCATGTTTGTGAAATTTCTTGCATGTGGGAGAAGGAAGAGTTATTAAGCGGGCTTTTAGAAGCCACAACAAAATATACTCTTTCTTAGATAAAGGATGAGGAGTAGGAAGCAACCCTTTCTCTTGTGGAGAAAGGTTTGACTTCTCATAGGAAGAAGAAGATACGAAGGTAGAAGAAAAAGGAGGATCTTCGTAGAGAGCATTATTTCAGAAACGAGGATTATGCTTCTTTACGGGATCACTATCAACCTTCTTGATAGGACTAACAACATTGACCTATTTAGCATAAGTATGATCATCTTCCTCATAAGGAGGATCAACACCAAGACCATTACAATTTGTATTCACCTTACCCCATGATGTAGAAGAATAGTCATCTTTGATTGTAGGGGTGGGTGATTTTGTCAGAAGGTATAAGTGGATCGAGTCAACTTTATATTCCCCAATGAAGGAGTCTATAAAGTCTAAAGAACCCCAATCATCACCAAGACATGCATTCCTTTGAAAAGAGATGGAAGGTGCACTTAGGACTCCTTGCTTCAGAAAGGTCTCCCTTAGGGACATTTATCTCAAGAGCATCCTTTGTAGTAGGTACTGCTAGAGTAAACATTGACACAATGGAAGACACTGAAGGGATAATAGTAGGCACAAACGAAGCATGAATAGCGATTTCCATCTCACACAAGTGCATAGCATCAGGGTCAGCCTTGACTGTGACTACTTGATTATTACAAATGAACTTAAGAGATTTATGCAAGGTAGACGGGACTACACCCATAGTGTGAATCCATAGTCTACCAAGAAGAAGGTTATAATGTAACTTTTCTAATCTAACATATACAAGGGTAGGTACAGTAATGAGTCCAAGCTCTAAAGGTAATACTATCATACCTAGAGCTTGTTGCACAACATTATCGAACCCACAAATAACAATAGAATAAGTGCTAATAGAAGATGAGTCAATATTAATCTTAGGCAGAAGATCAATGTTACATACATTGAGCATCAAACCAACATCAATGAGAGTATGTCTAATTCCAATTTTATTAATATTAACTATAATCATTAAGGGATCTACTTGCTTATGTACTTCAAGAGGGGGGAGCTCCTATGGATAGACCGTAATATTTGGTGAATCCGCACGAATATACACGATCAACGCATCAGCATCTACCAGCCTAGCAGAAGAAGGTAGGAGGATTTTTTGCAAGGCTTCCTAAAGCATAGCTTGACAAACTAAGGTAGACTAAAGCAAGTCCCATAGTGAGATCTTATCCGGAGGAACCTGAGGTTGCTCGACAAGATTGTAATCAATGAGTGCTTTAGTTGAAAGTTTAGGAGCTAAAGGAAGACTCAATTTTTTATTTATTCTATTCTCATAAGTATGGGTTACCGCTCTATAAGAGGGAGCCTTAGAAAGATCAAGAGAGTCACTATCAAATGGAACACCATTAATAGAACAAACCCTTTTAGGAGATGAATAGCTAGAGCCACGTAAATGACTGGTCTCTTAGGTTTTTGAGAGGCAGCAGAGACATAGACTGCATTTACAAAATCATCACAATTAGTGGAACAATTATTTGAATACATATTCTCAACATCGATCCAAACAAGATAAAATGTGGAATAATTATTTGAAGGAACATTCTCAACATCAATCCAAGGAGAATTAAATGTGGAAGGAGGTTCACCATGCACTAATGCATCATCTTTAGAAGAGAGTGCATTAGAACAAAGATGAGGTTCATCATTCACCAATGCAACGTCTCTAGAAGAGAGTGTTTTGGAATGGAGAGGAGATTCATCATTAACAAATGCATCATCTCTAGAAGAGAGTGCATTGGAATGAAGAGAAGGTAGAGTCACATTAAGAAAGGTATCAGTGATTTCATCTTCTTGCAATAAGATCTCCTCTGAAGAAAGAGGAATCTCATGAGAAGGATCAAAGATACCATGTGACATGGGAAAAGCCAAGTCACCATCACATGCATTAAATGGAATATCAGTAACATTTTGAACAAAATTAGATATTGAACTAATTAAAGAAGATAGTAAATCCATTACAATTTTCTCGGTATTGAAAAATCGCATTTTCGGAGGTCTCTGGAGTGGAATTTGAGGTCAGAACTTAAGTAAGTCCCTAAAATTCAACTACCAAAGGAACTTGTATTTTAGGGGTTGAACTAGTTCTCTAGGGGACCTTTCCAATGGTGGAAATGGTTCTGAATTTTGAGCATAGAGTCAAAAGTTATGACCCCACCAAGTAGGGGTAAATAAATTCCTAGTTTTTCAAAGAACACTGTTCTTCATGTCGGGTTCACCAAAATGTAATATGGGGGGATTTGCTACTCACGAGTTCTCTTTGTTTAGATATCCTCATGGGGAAAATTTCCCCATATTACCTCAATGGAACATCAGCGAGAGTTCTAGAATCTAAAAGAGGTCATAGAGGTTCTTGACAAACTAACAAGCTCTCGGCCAAAGGATGTTAGTGCAAAAAACAGATGACAGTGCAGTGCACTAGTGTCCCAGAGGCACGCTGGTGTCTCATAGGGACTTGAAAGTGATTTTATCTAAAAAAATAGCTAAGTAACTACTTCTATTGATTGCTAAGAACTTATAGAATATATGAAAACGACAGAATGCGATATAGTAGAATTGACAAAGATAAGGAGAAGAAAGGAAGGAGATACTTACGACCATGCAAGATGAAGCTTCCAATCCATGATTTTCTTCAATACATGCACACAAGAGGGAGAGAATGTTGGGGTTGTATAGGGGCCTACCTCTGTCAAACCCTATTTTGGTGTTCTCACCTCCATGGACAACCAAATAGATAAAGATAAAAGTAGAAATGAAGTAAAGAGCACTAAAGCACTACAAAATAGTGTTATGCTACTCAACCAAGTGATAGAGGAGAGGAGAGAGAAGCTTACCACCTCCACCAAGAGCACTCAAGGCTAATGGGGGAGAAAATGAGAGGAACTCAAGCCTCTGCTGAGATGGTGTTGTCCCAAACTTACTCTATCGACGTGATGGAGTGTTGATGTTGCTACGTGTGAAGTGTAAAGTGTGCTAGAATTCTTGGAAGAGGATGTGAATGTTGTGGATGAAGTCCAAAAATGGTGAAGAGATCTTCCAACCCTCAAATGCAAGTCCTAGGATTGAATATGAAGGAATGAGGAAGAAAATGACCATATTCAGGTTGGTCAACTGAGGAGGGTGTTACAAATCAACCCCCAATGGGAAGTGTAATGCCTCTACAAGCTCCAGATGTAGGAATTTGTCAGGGACGTAAGCGTGCCATGTGGACGTCTACACATTGTGGGAGCGTCCCCACTAGAAACACCTCCACCGATGCTCAAAACAGGTGCCAAATGTGATGCAAGCAACGGGCTTAGGTGGAATTAAGCCTCTGAACTTGGTTTTCTAAGGTGGATAAAGGAAAAAAGGGAATTTGCACATGGGGTGCAAATTCACTCTTATACACTAGGTTTTAGTGTTGGAAAGCCATAAATTAGATATATAGGTTAGATTATGTGATTTGGAAAATTTGACAACTTTTCCAACTTTGACAACTTTTCCAATCTTTCTCCTTAAGAGGTCTTCAATCCTTGTTCAACCTAAATTGCAACACACTCACAAGAGGGAAATTTTTTTCTTTTGGTGAATGGGGGTTTTCCTTGGTCAAACCCCATTTTGGTAGTCAAACCTTGAATTGAAATAAATCATGAAAGAGGGAATGAAGAATGAACAATGCTATGTTACCATTCAAAAAACCCTTGAATAAACCTTGGTAATGGAGATCTTAGAAGGTATAAAGCTTGCATTAAATGGAATCAATGGATATGGATCTTGATTCTTGAAATAATGCTTTGAAGGCTTGAACTTGATCTTGAAACTTACATCACAATGTTAGCTCCGAAAACATGCATAATGCAAGAAGACATTGACATGATGAATAGAACTTGAATGTTGTAATAAATCTCTAATATATTTTCTCTTGAATTATCATGATCATCAAATTTTCTCTTGTGAAATTTCTCTTGAAATATCCTAAAATTTCTCTTGTAAATCTCTAGGTGAAACTTAGAAAATAACCTTGTATTTATTGGTATGTATCCTTAATTTCCTAAAATTGAAATATCACAAGTCAACATTGAAATATGGATTCAGGGACTTTAAAATACCACCAAAAATATATTTTAAATTTAGGTTCAAAGGTCTACGGAGGACCTATTCATCCATGGGTGAATGGATCCCAGGTCCCTATTCTTGGAACACAAATTAATCAAGGTAAAGTGTTATGTGTTGTTGTTGGGTTTCCCCTTCGAAAAAATGTAATTTATTAGGCTTTCAAATGAATAATAGGGTTTATTAAGGAACAATTAATTGCAATTTAATTAGCAGGGTCCAAAAAAAGTGTGAAAATGTAAAGGGATAGATTTTTCAACACTGCATTATGACATTATTAAGTCCTTTTAATTAGGAGGGCCCAAACAAAGCATGAAAATATAAAGGGATAAATTTTTCTACACTACAGGTATATTGTAGATCAATTTCAAAATTCCCTTTGTGTAATTAAAGGACATCCATTAGGTTCCATGCACTTTCGATAGTATTCTCTCCTTCTACATCTAATTCTGTATGTTGGATGCAACTGTAGCAAGCACAACTTCATGTTAGGCCTATGGGAGAGAAGGGCATGATGCTACCTATCCAAGAATGGACCTACATTTGGGATAAGGGTTAAAATCAATCCAATTACTCTATATTTGAAGAATTATTTGTGAAGCCTCTAAGGAAAGGGTTGGGATTTCCCACAAATTGGGTATTGTATAAGGAAGTGAAGATTTTTTTGAGGCTAAGAGACCTCACCCTTGAAAAGAGCATTGATCATAATTGGGCTAAGTGGTTTTTCTACTCATATGCCACTATTATCAAAGTATATGGTACTTCAATGGCACATCATGTCCTCCCTATGGATGTCATAGATAATATTGAATTTTTGGAGTTGATATGGAAACCAAATGAGTCTGATACAACTCATTTCAAAAACAATAAAAAAAAATGCCATTCTCCCTAGTTTAGTTGCATTTTTTGATTTTGTTTCCTTGTCAAGGGAAGATATAGAGTTGGTTAAGGATAATTTTCTCCCATATAAGATGAAAGTGAATAAAGTCAAGAGCTTTGACCTAGAGGGCTTCATCAACAAGGAGAGGGGAATCTAAAATTTTTCTACCTATCTTCATCAACTAGACAATATTGAGGACTTGATTAAGAATTGCTCTTTAGAGAGCTAGGCTTCTAGAAGCAGAGAATTGTGGGTCAAGATATAAATTGCATAGAACAAGAGGAAGAGAGAAAAGCCATATTTCCAGAGGTCATTCATGCATATAAGGGATCTTATAGCTAGAATGATGACTATGCTAGATAATTCTAACCAATTGTTAGCCAACATTCCTTAGGTTCATCCAGGCACACTAGGGCTTCTTCTTCCAGAGTAGAGGTTCCAATAAGTTCATAACTAGTTACTACATTGTAGACAGTTTCCCCAATGGTTGGACCTCTAGTGGATTATCCACTTGATATAGAGGATATAAATTGGGATGACCTCATAGTATGCCAAATGCTCCCCTCTCCTAGGATGCTAATTGAGGCCCATTGATGATAGGTTAGTCATCAATTTTTAAGCTAGTAGGCAAGTGATTGATGATGTTAGGGCTAAGGCCTATGAAGATTTTCTACAAGATGAAAAATTCATCACCACTTGATATTTTAAGGAATTTGTCTTTAAAAATAAAGGAGTTAAGACTAACACTCACAACAAGCAACTTCTCTAAAAGAGAGAATCTAAGGAAACCATTGAAAATTTTTGGCAAAAGGCGAAGGATGAGATTATGTCACAAACCTTGAAAGCAGAAGAGAATTGGTGAAAAGGGTATAGTGTTTGTTGCTTCCTGGTTGGACATCTCCTCAACCATTACATTTGATTCCATAAGAATGTGTGAGGGTGGGGATTCAATTTTGAGATCAAAAGAGCAAGCAGAGGATCTATACTTTGGTTTTGGATTCCACCCTAGCCATGCGACTCTGACTATTTGGTCAATTTTCCTTGAGACCAATTAGCCCCAATTAATAAGCAACCCTAATGGGATTACATTCCATCTCATTGTTAGGACGGTTGGTGATACAAGTGAAACCCAAGTTGCCTCTTTATTTTTAATGCAACCCTCTTCACAAAGGCAACTGTTAAGAAATTGTAGGCATACCTTGATAAGCAAAATGCCTTAAATTAGAGACTTCAGCAGAGACTCAACATAGTACAAGGGGTATTTCCCCATCCACAATAGGTAAGTGAGGAACATGCCTCATATGACAAGAATGAATTGGAGGTTGAAATAAAGGAATTGAGGGAGAAGCTAAAGCAAACTGCTACAAAAGTTTAGATAGCCAAGGAATCGTTAGTAAAGAAGGTTTTCGATTTGGAGGATAATATTTTGGGTATAGGTTATCCAAAATCCTCTCTCAATTGAACAAAGTGTGGGACAACTACAAAATTATGAAAGATTCCTTTTCTATTCATAATTAGATATGGATGAGGCCAAGGTACATGCAAATCAAGTGGTCCCAAGGAATTGAAGTGATGGGATTTCTTATTAGTAATTTATATTTTGATAGTAGCATGGCATTTGATATTTTTGATAATTCAGATTTATTGGATGGCATAATTAGTCATCATATTGAATATAGAGATATGATAAGAAGGGATCTCAACACTTTTGAAGGCTTTGAAGAGTTTTACATGGCTCCAATTTTGACTAGAGGTGAGGAGGTTATGGCATATTTGGAGTGGAAGAAAAAATTTGTAGATCTTGTCTCTCTTATGTATTATAGGATAAATAAAGAGGGTGAGATTGATGTTGATCAGTTCAATACTTGTATAGATGCACTAACTAGATTGGAATACAATTTGTTAGGTTTCCTTGACCTAGTGCAAATTTTGATTGAATAAAACTACAAGTCACATTTAGAGAGAGTCATCAAAATTTTTCCACCTATGACTGACACATCTGTAGGGCAAGTGGAGCACGTGGAAGAATAGGATGATGTAACTTGAGTTGCATTTGAATTGGTCTCCAATCACCAGGTATAACTACTGAATGGGCCTACCCTGTGGGTAATGTCAAAGGTGTCCTTTTAGCTACAAAGGAAATTTTTGGGAAGATATTATGCTATACACTGACTTTAATGTTACAAAAGATCTCCAACTACTTTTTGAGCAACTATTAGCTTTTCAAGCAAGTTTTTATCCTTTGTAGACATTGCCATTGCCTAGATTTTTGTCTTCTATTGACTAGGTGGTTAAATGGGGCCTTTTTCTTGTTGCTTCCCTTATACTATAAAAGGGAATTTTGGGCCTCATTCAAAGGGTTTTGCTTCTTATATTTTATTAATATTTTTATATCGTTTATGTTGAATAGGTAATTCCTCTTAAACTAAGAGAGAAAATATTGTAGATTTGCTCTATTATAACATTAGATGACCTAAATACTCATTGTATTGCACCAAACATTAAAAATAAATTTGTTATTCTCTCTACTATTATACACACTACCTTTGAATCAATATAATCAAGGATTATCTTCTAGTTCTCATTGCACATTTTATGTTATGGATGCATCAATTGTTCACTTCTATTCAAGGAATGGAGTATTTTTTCTTTCAATTCATTTATCTGGGGTTATTGTTTTGTAATATGGATCTTCTAGTAGTTTGATAATATTGTTCATTTTTTGATCTCTTTTTGTAAGGTAGTAAGGTTATTAGAAGCCAAAGGTTGGCTTGTTATAAAAGTGTGCTTCATTTCTAGACTCTATGTGGATAGGACACTAGTCAATCTAATTTTCAAAGTTTAAGTCTTAGATAGAAGCAGATTTAAAATCTAAACAATCTTTACTTTATTGTATTTTTCATTCTTTTATGTTTAGGTCCACACTATAGACCATAATAAGTTACACCAAGGATTCTTAAGATAATTTAGCCCATCAAATACACCTCTTACAAATTATTGTGAAGAATTTGTTAGCAAAGGAATCATTACAAGTTATTTTTGTATGATGTTATAGGGGAACCCACCAAGTGGTTTTTTAGAGCCTAGAGTGCAGAGGAGAACATGTAAATCTGTTTCTTATTCATTGGCCACTGACCTAGGTTTTTTGAGCATAAAACTAGCTAATTTTTAGGAAAACATAGACAATTAGTTGGAAATACCAACAAAGTATAAGGAATCATAAAATTATGATGAATTTCATGCTCTATGTAATAGTCCTAAAATTATTAGTTCATATATTCCCCCATTATTTATATGAAGTTACCAAATATAAAAGCATGATTTATTCTCTATGAATACCCTAAATATCCTAAAAGTGGTGAATACATCACTCTTGTACTTAAGAAAGTACACCCATGTGTGAAAAGAGTAATAATCAATGAAGTTAACCACACACGTCTCTTGAAAATAAAGCTGTGGGAAAGGACATAATATCACTATGTACCAAATCTAGTAAGGTATAAGCATAGTGGACCTTGCCCTTGGGAAAATGATCTTGATATCATTTTCTAAGAAGATAGCCTCAAAAAAATGCCCTCTATGTAAGAAATCTAAGGAAGATCAATTATCATTTCCTATATACTCAAGACTTGTAGATATCTATAGTTGACACGACAAAAATAATCATACCAAAGTATACTTAAGGAATCTACATGTGCAATGTGTGATGAACCACTAAATGAATCAAAAGAAATGAAAATATATAACCTAGACTCATGATCAATTCTCCTTGAAGTAATGACTATCTATAGATGATGGAGATTGTTAGGTCTCAAAAATGTAGGTTACAAATCCTAAGAGGATTGCAGGCTCTATGATCAGACTTGCAACATTTTTGAACTAACAAACAAAGTTAACATATATGGTTGATGACTCCCTACACTTTAGGTTCTGATAAACCTAGTTGGGTGGACCTTGATAGTTGAAGCAGATTTAGAGTTGTATGACTTAGTTGAATTTATGGATCTATCTACAATGGCATAAGGTGGAATAGATGAGGACCTAGTAACTACTCCTTAAATTTGAAATGTGAATGTATGGATAAGATTTTATAAAATTCTAAAATGAAATGAGTAAGACCAGTGCCTACTTTTGTTGGGCTAATGGAGTCAAGAGGTGAATGATATGTGACTTACTTGTTGGCTACAATTTGAATTGCTTGGCACTTGTGATTGTTTACACCTTGTATAAATGTGGAAGAATTTAACTATCAATATTTTCTTTATTGATCCAAATGATTCTTACTAGGTTATGGTGATTAATTAATAGGAAATTTTAATCCTTTTGAAGGAACTAGTGAGCTGAATCACACAAAAGCAAAAAATGTGCCATGACAAATCAAATGTAGATTTGAATAACAAGATAGAATCAAGTTGGAGATAGTATGATAATGTTATCGATTATACGGCTCTTCTTTATTGACCCAAGTGATACTCCCATATTAATTTGATCTATTAAAAGGATATTTGATTCTCTAAGAGAAACCAATTAATGAAACCACACAAAAATAGCAAATGTGTTTTGATAAATTGAGTTCTGACTATCCAATTTAAATAATATGAAAGCACTAATCTGGAGACAACCAAATAATCGAATATTAATAAAAAACAATTGAACTGGTGTTGGACCACCAATTTATGCATTCTTCTCCATTATCTAATTTCAAAATATTTTACAATACACAACATAATGTTATGTTGAGCCAACTGATCAACCTATCCAATTACTGATGATTTCCTAACCTAGTACTCAATTCCTAATTCTAATTATCCTTTTAGTTTTGATTTCAACCTTCATATATACATTGCATTTTTAGGGTTACGACCCTTTGCATGCTTGTCCATTTCAGCCCTTCATCTAATTAATTCTTCAAAAAAAAAAAAAAACTTTAACTTTAAGCCTTTGTAACTTGGAGAAAATTAATTTAATAATAATCTTCCTTTGTTGGAAACTTCATTTTTCACCCATTAAAAATAATCACCCCCATTATAGCTCCTTTGGTGAAAACGTTTCCAATCTTGGTGAAAGTATTTTACTTTGTATTTAATTTACGCATCTGCACCCAATGTAAAATAATCTTTGAGTAAAAATAATCACGCATTTCATGATTTAATTAATTCCCTCAATGAAATGACCTTCGATGAAATTTATATCTTCTACAGAAGCATTATTTCATAATCTCATTTCATTTAATCATTATTTGTATTCTTTGGTAGGAGAGTACCATCGTCATATCGGTGAGACCATGTTTTAACTCTTGTCGATGATCAATCCTCTCACCGATGAGTTCTTCAAACTGACCTTTTTCTCTTTTCAGGGCATCAGAGAGACATGTGTCTCTCTCCTACCAATACACTTAAGTCTTCCTAATGTAATTTACATAGGGCTATCAATGAGACTTCAAAGTTCGAAGTGACTCACAGTGATACGGTTGGTCTCTCTGATGAAGCTTTACTTTGTTGTGCTTGTACAAGAAATGCTAGGGTTACAATATATTTGTTATGGATGAAAATATTTAACTACCATGAGCCATCATTATCCAGATTGATAACTCCCACCTTTTATGAATGCTTGAGATTATAGTATTCATGATCAAAAGGGTAAGACATTACAATGATCACTTAATCGATACCGTTATTGTCAATAGTTGGAATCACCTAAGTAGAACGAATCTTCTTCATTTTAATGTTGTGCCTTAGATTGATTTATTCTCTCACACTCTTTTCAACACTTGAAGTCCCCTCTTCCCAATTATTCTTATCGATTATCTCATGATATAGATCAATTTGTTCGATATCCATAAATTGTATGCGGTTTAGATAATCAACGACTAGAAAAACCCTTTATTCATGGCATTTGGGGATATGATACCATAGTGTGTTTGTTAGGAATTGGGTTTTCAAAAACTTCCACCCATTACTTTCTCTGTACCCTCATCCATTTCACTAATTCTATTATCCAAGTCACCGAATTCCCTAGATGTATTGTATAATTCTTTATTGTGTATTCGTTGCTAGCCTTAGAAAGTAAAAAATCACAATGTTGCTCTCAGTATTCTTCAATTTTTTCCACAAGATACAGCACATTTAGTGTTTCTTCAACCCCATCAAACGATCTTCCAATGTTTCTCCTTTTCATTATTTCTAATGTTATCATAGTTAGATGCAATGGGCTTGAAAATTTGCATAGGGAGTCTATGTGCATTTATGTTTTCCATGGTTTGCTTCATATTGATAGAAGGCTCACATTATTGTGAGATGATACCTCTAGTTTTTTTCCATCACTCACTATGGTAGAATATACAAATTTTTATATTACAATTCTTCTATCATTGTTTCACTCTCTACTATTTCTAAGAGATCTATAATATCCCACAAGAGGCATATGAAAGTGGTTTTTGCTATCTACCCTTTTATGCCATCTTTTGTGTAGAGGACAAATACTCTACTATTGGTTATGAGATAAGATATTATTTCTTGAGAAAATAGTATTTCCTCTTGAAAATATTCTTAATAATCTTCCTTTGTTATGCTCTTGCCAATAATGAAGAACTTCTTTTTGACCCAATAGTGACCAAAATATTCGAATTGCACTCTTAGATTTTATGTACTGCTTTCTCAAACCGCCTATCTCAAGAGTAACTTTAAGAAGTTCTTTTACTTATTTGCTTTTGAAATTGTTTCATTGATAACTTATATGGTTGTGAACACCCTGACCAAGATGGTAGCACCATGAAGAACATCAAGAAATGTTTTCTTTTATGTTTCAAAGTGGCATATCTTGAGACCTCTTGGAATTGTAAGAACAATACAAATGTTTACATCTTATAAGATTGCAATGATAATGTAGTGACAATAAGGTCTGACCAAAATTTATCCAGTTCAAGTTGATGCTATCTCTATGTCAAAACACTTCTAAATGGTTTCATTCCCATAGTACTTTTGAGCATAACCTTAAATAATTAAGTCTCATAATCAAAATACATCTTAAACCAAAGTGGAATTTTTTTTCTGACATTCTACATTGTGACAAGAATGGGTTAGGTAGCCTCCAAAACTGCTTTAAAAAACTGATCAAATAATCACCCAGATCCATGAAAATTCACTAGTATGTTAATTGATAGTAGGGGAGTGTGGTTACAAGAAATATTGGTATGAAGTTATCAAGTTTGAAAATTGTCAATGTTCAAAGTTGCTTATTTGGCATTTTCTACAAACTACACTTTGTCAAACTCGATTGAAACCCTCCAACATGTCTCCTTGAAAAAAATATCAAATAAAATCCTATGAAGTTGTAACTTTGGATATTAGTTCATTTAGGTCACATGGACATGTAGGAAAAAGGGTTTTTCTTCAATCGTTTTTCTTTACAAAATATCAAGCATCAAAGTTGACCTTTTTGCAACTTTCTAGAAGTGTAGCCTTCAAACTAGTTAGAATCCATTTTGTTTTGGTTTTGAAAAAATACCAAATGTTGTTTTGAAGCTCTGAAAACTAACATGGATGCACATTGAGATGGGGAGAATCTAAAGCACCAATTTTTTTTCATGAAACCCTTTCAATTGTTTAATATTGGCCTCCAAAATTAGTCACTTTGATAGATTTTACTGTGTAGACATCAAACCTTCATAGAACCTTTCAACTTGGCCCTTTGAAACTTTGGAAAATCATATCATAAGGAGATGAAATTTGGTAGAGACACTCACATATGGTGGATGAACATGTTTGCAAAGTGATTTTGCATGAAATTTCACTAGCTTCATCTTGTGGTTTTTCAAAGTGGGCCATTCGAGCAGATTTTCCAACTGAACTTCTAAGTGCTGAAATCAACTATTTCATTATGTGAGCCTTAAATATTGCCAAAACTTTCATGAAATTTTAGGCTTCAATAGTGGCTCATGTCTAGGGATGTATTCCCCTTGTGGGAATAGCAAGAATCTAGGTCTCTAGGGAAGCAGACCGAATGTATTACTCATTGGGCAACAAGTTGAAACTTTTTTCTATCATGAACTGATATGGTTTTGAAAAAACCACAACACAGCTGATGGCACAAGGCCACCAAAAAAGAAAATCCCCTATTTTCCTCTATCATACACCTTGTTCTAATATGTTTTCATCAAATTCCTCTTAAGAATATTCATGCAATCTGCCCTATTATATCTATTATTATTGGAAATTTTCAAAATAACACTACCTTCAATATTGTTCATATTTCCTTTTTCATTCTTTGATTCATACTTAGGAATAATTTTAAAATTATTATTATCATGTGAAAAATTCATACCCCATTCATTAAATCAAGAACCTTTATTCTTAATGCCATATTCTTCACCATTTTGGTCATTGTCACGCATCATAAAATAGTCTCCCAGTTGAACCAAAAAATGAAAAATCTTCACAACTGATGTAATTAAGTCTCACTCTATCATAAGTTTGCATAGATGATCTAAATTTATCATATGGCTTTTGATGCAAACTATGCAGGGGTGATCCCACAAAGTTGGTTTACAATTTTTGGGAGATTTTGATTTTTGCTTAAATCACATATTTTTAGAAAATATAATGATTTAAGGCTTTAAAAGTTTAATTTAAAGCATTACAATTGAAGAGGTTTTGATCAAACTACCTTAGATGAAACCCCCTTGGATAGAACCCTGCTAGTTTTAAACCATACCTATAATAGAGTCTCCTTTACACCTATCAAAATGCTAATAAAAAAAAACTTTTGATTTACCTTTTGGGGGATCAAATGAATTCATTTAAAATTTATTTTTTTTGTATGTAGTCCTTATTATAAGCTTCCCAAAAAGTATAATTTTAAATAAATTTAATTTAATTATTATATTTCTTTTTATTTCTGTGAATGTAGGTTTTTCATAGAAAATCAAACTCTTTGTTTCACATGTGGAAAAATAGAAGATTTTCAAAACAAAAATTAAAAATATGAGTGCACTAGATATTGAAGTCCTTGATCCAAAAATAAATAAAATTGAATTTTGATACATACAAAAAATTTGTGTTATACGATCGGCTATGTCAATTGTAATTGTTTGACTTCAAAACTTGATTAAAGAAAAAATATTCAATAAAAAACTATCTAACCAAGTGGAAGCACTAGATATTAGAGTTACAAATCTAAATTTGAAAGAATTAGAATTTTATCCTTCATGAAAAAAAGTTATATGTTATACGATGAGCGTCACTTTTTAAAAATGTTGTTTTTTGAAAAAAACTAGTTTTCGAGAGAGATGGGAAAATAAGTGCAATCTAATTCCAAAAATTTTGAAAAAAAAATATTTAGAATTTACAAAAAAATTTCACGAAACTCTAGTTTGCATCATCTTCAAATTCCTCATGGTTTAGCCGCTATAGGTGCCTAAAAGTGAAGATTTAGTTAAAAATAATAATTTAGTGTCCAGTTTAGCCAAAAATTGTAAACCACTATTGTGGGATCACTTGTAGATAACTTGTAAGTGTATGGGAAGAGAAATAATTTTTCTCATTCATGTTACTCAGTCCATTATCTGAATGATTCTCACATGGTTCTGAGAAATCTGCCACATCAACATCTTCGAAAATAATCAAATCTGAAACACTTTCCATCTCTTCCATATCACTACTTGGTAGTGACATCAACCATTGATCCATACACTCATCTCTATGTATATTTGATCCAATTGATGTTAAACAAGCATTATCCATGATGTGTAACTTAGTGTCATTTTCAAGAATCTCCAATTTTGATTTACATATTCCCTTTTGAACAAAGATAGAATAGGATCTTGATTAGCTTCAAGAATTCCCTCATTATTGTTACACAAAATACTTTCACTGTCAAAGCAAATGCATGTTGAAGATGAAATTTCCGAATCATTCTTATGTGTGTATTTTTGATATTCAACTGTCAACAGATTTGAAATTTGTTCACTACTAAGTGAACATGCCTCTACATCCATCTCATTGCCACTATATTCCTCACTATCAAAAAATGGTAGTTCAAATACATCAATCTCATATTCATTTGCTTCACCAATTGGTACATCACCCTGATTATCAAAAAATAATTCATCCTCATCATAAAGTGAATTTGAATACATATGAAATTCATGTTCTAGCACACCTTGGCAAAAGGTCATTTGATCTTCTTCTATCTTTTCATAATATAATGGGTTTGAAAAAATTTGACAACCATTTTCAGGTGTACAAACTTTTTCCTTATTATTTGTGTCATCATAGCACTCTACTACAGCTAGAGGTGTTATTTGCTCACTGTAAAATGGACTTAAATTTTCCACTGCTTCTTCCTCCTAATCTCCATAAGAGTTGCAAGAATCACTTAATTGAAAATCCACATGATTGTCATCAAAATCTATATTTTCAATGGATTCTTCATAGCATTCATAGTCACAATCTCTTATGCAAGAGAGACCATATATATCTTCATCCTTGTCATGCAGGCTATCATAAAAATCATTTTCACTTGCACACTCATCCTTTGTGGACTAATCACATTCATTTCCTTCTTCATTGTTGTAGGGCATACTTTCTTCCTTTATTTCAACTTCTAATTTGTCAATGCTATGGTAATGAATACATGGTTGCATGTCCACTTCATCTGAGTCATGGCTGATATATTCCTCTAGTAGTGTGTTTCTATCAACATCTTCAATATTGCAATCATCCTCCAAGGTAGAAGATTGTTCTTCAACAAATTCATCTTCATTAAAATATGAAATATCATCATTGAAATCTTCGCTTGTACATGTTTCTTCTATGGTTGTATCATTTGATCAACTTCTCCATACTCATTAGTGATACCACTATTGGTTTCAACATTGATAGCATCCTCATACCTTTTCTTATCTACGATTCCAATCCATTCATCTATTTTATCCAAAGCAACTGGTATCCATGATTCAAGTCAATAATTTGAATTAGGCTCATATACTTTCATGAACTACTCAATGAAATCAAACCTACTAGGTGGGAAATTAGTAGGTATTTTCCTATAAATATATACCATTATGCTAAACAAAGAATGCCTAGATTCTCCTTTATGTCTCCTTATGTCAAGAAATGTGTCCAAAAGACATTATCTTCTTTCTCATAAATGTAAACACTCATCATTTTTCTCCACAAATTGTTGATTTTGCTATGTACCTTGCTGCTGATTTTGATTGATACTTCCATGAGGGATGAATTTTTGTTGCACATTTTGATATGGAGTCTGGTATTGATATGGATAATGCTCAAGATATTGTTTGTATTGAAAATCTTAGTAGCTTACTAGTCTTTTTCCAGGAGGGACAAGATAAAAATTTATTTGATTGATGATTGTGGTGCATAAATGTCCTGCTATGCATGATGTGCTTTACCTCCATTGCCAAAATTCTCAACTACATTATGAGGCACTTGTGGATTCCAAGGACCACTTGTATTTATGTATCAATCCTCATTGTTGAATGGTATACTTTGTGATGCATTTGGAACATGTTTGACTCTCAATTGTAGTAGTTGTTGGGCCAATTCTTTACTCTCTCTTATTAATTGTTTCCTTTTCACTTCTTCTGACATCTTGACAAGAAATTTGCAGCATCTTTCTATCTTTTATTTTTGAATGGAAATAGTGTTGTTGTTCCAAAATGTCTATGCATTCTTCATTAAGTTTTTACCAAAGTTGCCATATACTTTTCCAAAAGTAGGAAAATGAAATGGATTTTGAAATTGTTCTTGGTTTACCCAAGTGGAATCCCCTATGAAAACAAGTGAATGTAAATGTTAATTTCTTATGATTCTATACCAACAAAGGCTTGGATTCAATGTTGATTTGGATTGATCCCCAATAGAGTTTCCAATATGTTAGGTCTCAAAAATGTAGGTTACAAATCCTAAGAGGATGCTAGGCTCTATGATCAGACTTGCAATGTTTTTGAACTAACAAACAAAATTAACCTATATGGTTGATGACTCCCTACACTTTAGGTTCTACTAAACCTAGGTAGGTGGACCTTGATATTGAAGTAGATTTAGAGTTGTATGAATTAGTTGAATTTATGGATCTATCCACAGTGGCATAAGGAGGAATAGATGAGGGCTTACTAACTACTCCTATTGAAATTTGAAATGTGAATGTATGGATAAGATTTTATAAAATTCTAAATTGAAATGGGTAAGACTAGTGCCTACTTATGTTGGGCTAATGGAGTCAAGAGGTGAATGATATGTGACTTACTTGTTGGCTAAAATTCGAATTACTTGGAACTTGTGATTGTTTATACCTTGTATAAATGTGCAAGTATGTAACCATTAGACTCTTCTTTATTGATCCAAATGATTCTTACCAGGTTACTGTGATTAATTAATAGGAAATTTTAATTGTTTTGAAGGAACTAGTTAACTGAATCACACAAAAGAAACAAATGTGCCTTGACAAATCAAATGTAGATTTGAATAACAAGATAGAATCAAGTTGGAGACAATATGATAATTTTATCAATTATAGGGCTCTTCTTTATTGATCCAAGTGATACTCCTAGATTACTATGATCTATTAAAAGGATATTTAATTCTCTGAGAGAAACCAATTAATGAAACCACACAAGAACAACAAACGTGTTTTGATTAATTGAGTTCTAACACTCCAATTTAAATAATATGAAAGCACCAATTTGGAGATAGCCAAATAATCAGATATTAACAAAAAGCAATGGATAGTAGCTTGTTGGATCACCAATTTATGCATTCTTCTCCATTATATAATTTCAAAAGATTTTGCAATACACAACATAATGTTCTGTTGAGGCAACTGATTAACCTATCCAATTACTGATGATTTCCTAACCTACTACTTAATTCCTAATTCTAATTATCCTTTTATTTTTGATTTCACCCTTCATATATACATTGCATTTTTAGGGTTACAACCCTTTGCATGCTTTCCCACTACAACCCTTCATCTAATTAATTGTCTTCAGCAAAAATAAATACTTTAACTTTAATCCTTTGTATCTTAGAGAAAATTAATTTAATAATAATCTTCCTTTGCTAGAAACTTCATTTTTCACCCATTAAAAATAATCACTTGCTTTTTAACTCCTTTGGTAAAAACATTTCCCATCCTGGTGAAACTATTTTTCTTTGTATTTAATTTACGCATCTTCACCCAGTGTAAAATATTCTGAGTAAAAATAATCACCCATTTCATGATTTAATTAATTCCCTCGACAAAATGACCTTCAATGAAATTTATATCTTTTACAACAATATTTCCTCATAATATCATTTAATTTAATCATTATTTTTATTTCTTGGTAAGAGAGTACCATCTTTATATTAGTGACACCACATTTTAACTCCCGTCGATGATCAATCCTCTCACTGATGAGTTCTTCAAACTCTCTTTTCCCTTTTGGGGCAATCAAAGAGACATGTGTTTCACTCCTTCCAATACACTTAAGTCTTCCTGTTGTAATTTACATAGGGCTATTGGTGAGACTTCAAAGTTCTAAGTGACTTCCAACAATACAGCTGGTCTCTTTGATGAAGCTTTGCTTTGCTATGCTAGTACAAGAAATTCTAGGGTTACCATCTATTTGTTTTGGATGAACATCTTTAACTACCAAGATCCATCATTATCTAGATCGATCACTCCCACCTCTATTGAATGCTCAAGGTTATAGTATTCATGAACAAAAGGTTAAAACATTACAATGATGACTGAATCGATACCGTTATTGTCAGTATCTATAATCACCTAAGTAGAACAAATCTTCTTCCCTTTAATGTTGCCCCTTACCTCAATTTTATCCTCTCACACTATTTTTGATGCTTGAAGTCCCCTCTTCCCCATCATTCTTATCGATTATCTCATGTTATAAATCAATTATTTCGATATCCATAGAATATATGCAGTTTAGATAATCGACAACTATAAAAACCCTTTATTCATGGAATTTGGCGATATGATACCATAGTGTGTTTTTCAGGAACTGGCCTTCCAAAAACTTCCACCCATTACTTTCTTTGTACCATCATCCATTTCACTAATTCTATTCTCCAAATCACCTAATTTCCTAGCTGTATTGTATAAGTCTTCAGTGTATTAGTCACTAGCCTTAGACGAGTAAGCACTCACAATGTTTCTCTTAGTATTCTCCAAATCTCACCACAGGATACAACACATTTAGTGTTTCTTCAACCCCATAAAACACTCTTCCAATGATTATCCTTTTCATTGTTTCTAAATTTTTCACAATTAGATGCAATGGGCTTGAAAAGTTGCATAGGGTGTCTGCACATTTATGTCTTCCATGGTTTGCTGCATATTGATAGTAGGCTCACATCATGGTGAGATGATACCTCTAGTTCTTTATCATCACTTACTATGGTAGAATATACAAATTTTCATATTACAGTTCTTCTGTCATTGTTTCATTCTCTACCATTTCTGAGAGATCTATAATATCCCATAAGAGGCATATGAAAGGGGTTTCTCTAATCTACCCTTTTATGTGATCTTTTGTGTAGAGGACAAATACTCTACTGTTGTTTATGAGATAAGAGCAATTATTGCTTGTGAAAATAACTTTTCCTCTTGATAAAAACCATGTTTTCAATGGTGGCACTGGCACATTTTTTCATTATGAATATTTGATATGCTCTTACCAATAATGAAGAACTTCTTTTTGACCCAATAGTGACCAAAATATTTGAATTGCACTCTTAGATTTTATGTACTGCTTTGTCAAACCGCTTGTCTCAAGAGTAACTTTAAGAAGTTGTTTGACTTTTTTCCTTTTGAAATTGTTTCATTGATAACTTCTATGGTTGTGAATGCCCTGACCAAGATGGTAGCACCATGAAGAACATCAGGCAACATTTTCTTGCATGTTTCAGAGTGGCATATCCTAATACCTCCTGAAATTTTAAGAACACTACACATGTTTACATTTTAGAATATTACAATGATAATGTGGTGACAATAAGGTCAAACAAACATTTATCCAGTTCAAGTTGATGTCATCTCTCTATCAAAACACTTCTAAATGGTTTCATTCCATAGCCATTTTGAGCATAATGTTAAATAATTGAGTCTCATGATCAAAATACATCTTGAACAGAAGTGGAATTTATTTTCTGCCATTTTGCATTGTGACAAAAATGGGTCAAGTAGCCTCCAAAACCACTTTAAAAAACTGATCAAACAATCTCCCAGATCCATGAAAATCCACTAGTATGTTAATTGATAGTAGGGGAGTGTGGTTGCAAGATAGATTGGTATGAAGTTATCAGGTTTGCAAACTATCAATTTTCAAAGCTGCTTATCTGGCATTTTCTACAAACTTCACTTTTTCAAACTCAACTGAAACCCTCCAAGATGCCTCCTTGAAAAAAATATCAAATTAGATCTAGGTAAAAGCACAATAGTGTCACACTTTTGGCCAAATAAATAGTTCTGAGTGAACTATTTTTGGCCAGAAGACATTAGGCTAAGTCACTTTCAGTCGAAACCATGTGGCATCGACATGGTAGGCACATTTTTGGCCGAAGAGGTTTCGGTTGAAAGTTACTCAGCCTAATACATCTAGCCAAAAATATGGAAAAACTGAGCATATCTAGTATTTATGGCTTGGAAATATCAAGAAATTTTTGGTCGAGTATGTTTTGGCTAAAACGTGCTTGGTCGAAACCCTCTCGTCTGTGAATGTCTAGTTGGCATCCTACATGGTAGCCAACTCATCATTTTCTATAATTTTTTGAAACATTTAACTTTGGAAAATTATTTCCCTAGTCAAAATGATCTTTCTACAAAAAATAAAAATACCATTTTGTAGAGCTCAGAGTGGAGAATCCAAATATATAATTTTTATAATATTTTGATTAGTTTTAATATATTTTATTTTTAAAATAATGCAAGTAGGTTTTAAAAATAAAAAAGAGGCTCATTAGAAGTTAAAAAAAAGATAGTAAAACTTATTAATTATTTTAAAATCTTATATGAGGCACAAGAGGAGAGAGTCTTCTTCAAAAGGGTATATATTTTTTTGTGAAAATAATTAAAAATAATGAAAATAGTTGACGGCCCATGAAAACTGTCAAATTCTGATATGTTTGACTTTAAAATGTTATTACGAGAAAAATATACATAAAAATGTGATTTTTTTTTCCATGCACAAGATATTGAAGTTACCTATTTGGAGAAAAAAAAAGGGAGAAATGAAGTTTTTTCAATTTGTTTCTTAACAGCCCATGAAGTCACTCTTTTTTGAAATTTTCAGCATTCCAAAATTTGTTCTTAAATTGATAAAAACATAATGAAAATATTTTTTTTGTAAATTTTAAAAATTAGAAGAATAAACTACATCAAAAGTTCTACATTTCATTAGTTTACACCATTTTGAAATTCAAAAAATAAAGACCATTGTTGGCTAATTCCTTTATAAAGTGTGACATAGGTTTGTGCTTTTACCCATCCTATGAAATTGTAACTTTGGAGATGAGTTCATTTAGGTCACATGGACATGTAGGAAAAAGGGTTTTCCTTCAATATTCTTCCTTTACAAAATATCAAGCATCAAAGTTGACCTTTTTGCACCTTTCTAGAAGTGTAGCCTTCATACTGGTTAGAATCCATTTGGTTTTGGTTTCGAAAAATACCAAATGATGTCTTAAAGCTCTGAAAATTGACATGGATGCACATTGAGATGGGGAGAATCTAAAGCACCAATCAGTTTGTCATGAAACTCTTTCAATTGCTTAATATTGGCCTCCAAAATTGGTCATGTTGACAGATTTTACTGTGTAGACAACAAACCTTTGTAGAACCCTTCAACTTGGGCCTTTAAAACTTTGGCAAATCAGATCATAAGGAGCTGAAATTTGGTAGAGACACTCACATATGGTAGGTGAACATGTCCACAAAGTGATTTTGCATGAAATTGCACTCGCTTCATTTTGTGATTTTTCAAAGTGGGCCATTTGAGAAAACTTTCCAACTAAACTTGTGAGTGATGAAATCAACTATTTCATTATGTGAGCCTTAAATCTTGCCAAATTTTGCATGAAATTTTAGGGTCCAATAAAGATCATGAATGATAATTTCATTAGGTAAAATCTCAACTATATTACAAACATAGTGTGATAAATATGGTAGGAAAATAGTGGATTAGTAGAAATATCACAAACAAGGAGAACATCCTTAATGTGGCCATCAGTCATTTGTATAGTCCTTGAACCCAAAACTAAAACCTATGAAGATTTATCCACTTGAATATAAAGATTAATACTATCAAAAAGATATTCAAGAAGATTAGATGAATGAGTCATATGATGCAAGGCTTTGAAGTCTATAATCCAACTATGTGTTGAAGATGAAGCCTATGCTAAGAGTGCAGACCCTTACATATGTTGGTGGAAGAAGAATTAGAGGGTGCAATGGTATGCTATTTCATGGCCTTTTCTAATGCCTCTAATCTCTTTCAACATCTGTTCACTACATGCCCCTCCTTTCCACAAATAAATTTAAGGTTCTTTTTATTTCTTCTTTTCCTTAGAAGAAGAATCAAGAGACTTAAAAATTATCAATTTTAGGTGTGGATTAGAATTTTTTATCTAACTTCTACTTGGGCTTGGAGGAACTCTCACTTCCTAATGTAGATTTTGTCTTGGTTTTCTATTTCTTCTTACCTTTTCTCTTGGATGACTAGGTGACTAATACATAAGTCTTGGAATTGGAAAGTGACTCCAATTATGTCAACTTAGCCTATTCTCATTATTGAGAAAATGTGTCTCAACCTTGCAATTACATGAGGTATTGTTTAGCAGACAACGACTGGGGGGTGGGGCATGGAGGGATCCCCCCCATGAGGGGTTCGGGGGAATCATCCCCCTGGCTAGGGTCTAGGTTTAGACTACCCTAGCAGGGGCTCAAGGGCATCGCCCTTGAAAGGAAAATATTATTTATATTTTATTATTGTAAATTTGGACTGTTCATCATTATGTATCATATCTAATGGTAAATATTTTATTAGCTTGACTTGCCCTATAAGGAAACCTTATTTATGAGGGTATTATATTACAAATGTGTATTGTGATGTATTCTAAGAGTCTGATAGTAGTTGTGTTGCCTCTAGATCTCTGAGTGGTGATACTGTTAGAAAAATGAAGAAGAATATCTCATTTTGTGTTGTCATTGATGTCATCATGATATTTGAGGTAAATTTGCAAGACAAAGTTTGAAGATGATCCGGTATTTTAGTATGGTATTCGATTCGGTATTTTTCTTACTTCCTCCAATATTCTAATCTGGATTCCTTCGGAGATGAAAATCATCGATTTCAGTTTTGGGAGGTTGATTATGGTTGTTGGAGGCATGCATATTCAACATATTAGGTGCTTTGGTGATTGTATGGTGAAGCAATATTACTTTGTTTGCTATCTTTTTGTTGAGGTCTATGCATAGCCGACCTCTTGGGTTGTTTGTGATACCATGAGTTAATTTTTGTAAAGAGATCATTTGAGTGAAATATTTTTGGTTTTATCTGACATGTAGCATGTGAAATGTTTGAGAAGTTTTTGTGAACTCTTGGAGCCAATAGTTGGATTTTTTTTGAATAAGGAGTACATCTAATTAGGCTAACCTAATTGATTCCTGCCAAGAGATTGGGTATATATAACGAATAGTTTTTGAAGAAGTATAATGATGAAGTAGATGTGATGATGTGAAATAGTGTGAATATGATGAAGTGTGTCAAGTTTGTTTATTGAGATCTATCAAGAGTTGAATGTGCACTCATTAGGTGTACTCTGTCAGTTCATTTTCTAGATGAAAGCCATTCAATCATTGCAATTCTACAGGTAGTGAGCCACTCGTTTTTTGTAATATCTTATAACTAGTTATACTATATTGTGAGCTAACACTCACCATGGTTTTTCCCATTTTTGATGAATAGGAAACTATCTATATTAATTTAAATATAAAGATACATATTCACAAAAAAAGGATGGGTGGTAAAAAGGCACACCTCAAGAGTCAAAGGATAGTGCCCAAATAAACCAACAGATCACATGGGCGAAGCCCATAAGTCAAAAATTACAAAGTAAATAAAAAGGCCATTAAGTGGTCAGAGTAGTGCCAATAGAGCTAGGAGGGTCTTTGTCATCCAAAATTTTCCCCCATACATCAGTGGGTTTTGGAGTGACATCAAGAAGAGGACCCCAACCATCATCAACATCTTTTTTCTCTTTATCTTCTTTCTTGCATCGGGGCAAGATTGCAAGCACTAGATACTATTTTTTTTTACTAGTAGCTAGCCAACTAGAGCCAGAAGTAGGTGGGTCATCAGAGGGCCACCCAGAACAACCACCGCCACTCCTCAAAGCACTGCCAGAAGGCCACCCTTGGCTAACTCGCAATGAAGGAGAGGGGTTTTGCTGAGGAGTGTGAGAATCCTGACGAAGTGGAGGTTGGGAGTGGGGATGTGCAGAGCCACTCCGTTTCTAGCCCCTGGAGGGTGACCAACTGCAAGAAGAGGTGGGGGAAGTGGGGACCCAAGCAATAGTACAAGGGACATTACCCTAGTGATCCAAGAGAACCTGAAGGTGAGAAACCTCAAGTCCAACTTTGTTAACTTGTACCTAAACCGTTAGAAGCACATTAGAGCAAATGATAGTTTTAGCATATAAAGATACATGAATATCCATTTGAGTATGTGAAAAAATGCAAGCATTTCTGTCTTTCCAAATATTGAAGAGAATTTCCACCTTGAAAGTGTGCCAAAGTTGGGTGAATTTTGTAGGAAATATGAGAGAATCTCCTAGCAAAACCATATGCTAGGAGAAAGGCTCTGTCCTAAAGGGCCAAAAAAAGTCATGAATCCAAGTCCAAAGCTGCTAGGCTCTAGGAAAAAACCATAAAAGATGCTTAAAATTCTCAGCTTTCCCACAAAAGGGAAAAGAGTGTCCCAGACCCCTAGGTGAACAAGTCGAGAACCCACAAGCAAGCCTTGGAAAAGAATACACTAGAAAAAGTGGGCAAGTTTCAACTCAACACTTGCAGACCAAGTGGTAGAAAATATTTTACGCCAGACATGAGTGGGAGATTGAAGAAGCCATCTCTAGTTCAAACTCTGAATCATAGGAAAATGTGGTGAGAGCCACCTGTAACCAAGTTGAGGCTTGTAATTTCTGAAAGGTGTGTCTAGATACCACTTCTAGTCTTTCCACCAAGGTTTGGTCTCACAAATTCTAGCTTTATGAAGCATCTCTATAGGAATAGCATTCACTAGACCCTCATAAGTAGCATGGTCTTGGTTATGAAGCCTAAACTGGGCATGAAAAAATTCACATGGCATAATACACATGGTGGGTCTATGAAATATCTGTTGAAGGGTCTGGATACCCTTCTTGTGAAACTTGAGCACATTAAGCCAAGGCGACTTAGCTAATGACTAAGCATTACAAGAAAAAAGAGGTGACCACAAAATGTTATGCTGGTTAAGAGAGATCCCATCTCGAAAACTAGAGCCAACCTAATGGAGCTAGGTTTTTACAGCCTCCTAGGCTCGCCAAATACTTTTGGCCACAAATGTCCCAACAATCTAGGCTAGTTCTTCCATGACTAGAAGGGTTTGAAAGCCAATCCCCTTCCAGGTAGGTCTATGGATATGGAAGCCATATTGAATACTATTCCTGAGAATAATTTTCTAGGCCTCATCCCTAGAAAGGGAATGAATAATCTATTTAACACATAGAGCAGTCCCTTGTCATTGAGTGCACAACAACTTGAGACCTCCCAATTCTCTGGGAAGGCAAATAAATTCTCAAGCTACATAGTGAAACCTTTAGTGAGACTCAGAGGAGGCCCAAAGAAAGTCTCTAAGAAATTTCTCAAGCTTGCCATAGGTATCTTTGGAAGGGGCCCAACAAGAAGAATAATAAACATGGGTGGCCGCTAGAACTTTGGAACCCACCTAAAATTTCCCTGTGAAAGAAAGGGGCTTGGTAATCCAATAAGCAAGCTTCTACTCAACCCTAGAGAGCACGACTTTCCAAAGCTCAGCTGGGGATGCCTAAAAGGCAAAGAAAATGCCCAAAAACTGAAAAAATTCCTTTGGTCTAATCCACTTCCATTCATACTATTGCAACCAAGGCGGAGAAGGCAAGATAGACTGTCAGTAGCACAAAGTTTTGTGCCACTAGATGACAGAGCTAGAAGAAAGACATAAGGTATTAGGCACTTAAGAGCTTCCACAATGGAATCTTCTACCTTTAGAAGAGTGAGGAATGAGTCATCAATAGAATGGCCATTAACAAGCTGAGTTTGAGAGTTGGGAAGAGAAATGCCCTTGACCTGCTGTCGAGAAACTGCATTGGCTAGGAGGTAGCCAAAGCCCTCAGCTGCAAACACATACAAAGAGGGGAATAGTAGTCACCCTTGTCGAATGGAATGAAAGAGTCCAAAGGCAAAGGATTTATGGCCATTGATGGTGATACAAGCTGAGGCATCCACAAAGAGAATTCAAACTGATTGAATGAAGTTAGGCCCAAAACCCAAAGCTTGCAACATAGCAAGAATAAACGACCATTCAATGCCGTCATAGGCCTTGGAAAAGTCAATTTTAATGAAATTGAATTTTTGGTTTGAATGCTTGGACCATTCCATGCCTTCCCAAACAACAATAATATTATCCAAAATAAATTTGGATTTGATAAACCCAGTTTACTTCAGGTGCACAATCTAAGGTAGAAGATGGCAGATTTTTAGAGCCAAAGCCTTGGTGATAATCTTATAGGAGACATTGAGAAGCGTGATTGTCACCAGTTGCAAATTTATTCTGGGTCACCATGCTTAGGTATAAATTTTATATTACCTTTATTACTCAAGTTACCTAGAGGATTAGAATGAAAAAGCTTCTAAGTAAACATGATGCAGATCGTGCCAAATACAATCCCATAGGGCCTTGTCGAATTCACAAGGGAACCCATCAATTCCTGGGGCTTTGTCATTAGCCATGGAATAGATAACCTCTTTGAGATCATCAACTATTAATAGTTGATTAAAAAAATTCTAAGTTGAGGAAAGCTTATTTGGCACTAGAGCAAGACAATCCTGAAGGGGTTGTTGTCACATAGGTGTGAGCTCTTGTGTAGTGAAGACTTGCTCATAATGACGTACAAAGGCCTAAAGAATGTCAAGAAGCTCAAAAAACACTTGAATGACATCTTTTATTTTTTTAATTCCTAAGGATGAGTACTTGGCACGCAGAGCCAAAAAAAATCTTTGGAGGCACAACCGCCAACTTTTAGCCAATGTAACTAGACTTTGATTTGCACACCTCTAGTAGCATAGTTGTCAGTAACTTGTTTCTTGTGCCTTAATTATGTTGTCCTTATTGCAATGATGGAGAAAAAGGGTTGGCTGCCAAAGCCTTAGTAGCTGAGTGGAGGTCAGTGGTGGTAGCCTCATAAGACTTGTGGATGCTAAAATCTGCAAAATGTTAGTTTAAAATAAAGCAACATTTGAAACATCCCTATGGAATAATAAGCCATGTTAATCATGCCATAAATGAAACAAGGGAAACCAAATAAAAGCATACAAAAACATGACATTAAACCTATCCCATAGTGGATTGGTGTCACATGTGTTAGTGACCCTTTCCCAATCCTTGATTGATAGCTAAAACGATAAAATGCAAATGGAGATGGTGGAGTGATGATGAACAAGATCAAATCTAAAATGAAGAGAGTAACCTTGCATAAAATTCTGGATCCTTGAATGAGAATGAAGGCCCTATTTTATAGATTTTCAAAATGCTAAGTGTTGAAGAGGGACCAATGTGGGATCAAAAACAAGCCAATGAGTTGAGGACACTTGTAAAATGGTGATTGGTTGATGGTTGTGCAAGATTTGGGAAGAGTGCCCAAGAGGGGGAAATTTTGAACTCAAATTTGCAATAAATTTTGAGAGGGGGACAAGAAAAAAGAGCAATAAATGCCATGTTTGACTTGTCATGTTGAGGGAAAATGAGTGTTTTAATAAATCAATAAAATTGATTTATTGTGCAAGTGGATATATCTAGATAATGCAAGTGGGATGTGATTAACATTTAATTAGGATTAGATGATGATTATGCTGATTTAATGCTGATTAGATGATTTGACTTTCAAGATTTTGATAATTGATTTATTTAAATCAGAAAATGATGAAATATGATTTAGGATTTGATTTAAATGGCTTTTTGATTTATTATTAAAAGATTGATGATAATGCTCATTTTATTTTAAATAAATAACCTTAGGCAATGAGATTATTTAAATGAATGGATGAAGGTGATGAATGGATCTAATGCAACATCTAGTTCAGTTGATGAATGGACTTGATCAAATGCAGAATGTAAATTTTGCATGTCTACATTTTGCCCCTCTTTGAAGCAATGTACTTGTTGCGTTGGTTCAAAGAATAACTTTCCGTGATTGAAATTTAAAATTTTCATGATTTTTTGGATGCCCCAGCGGAAGATGGTGGTACATTTCCCCCTCGAGAGATCGAGCAGAAAGATTTGATTTGAGGGTCGATCTCGCGATAAAGAGGTTCAAAATGGATGGTTATGGATGATGATGCAAATAAGATGATTTCAAGATGCTTAGAATAACAAATCTGTATTATCCTAAACAACTTAAATGATGATATGATGTGAGATGGATGAGATTGATGATGTGAATGATGTGATATGCTATGATTATGCAATGGATGATTTATGAAATGGTTAGACTAACAGATCTATATTATGATAATGATTATGCAATGCATGTGAAATGATCGATGTTTCCTATGATGTATGATATGAATGATATGTGGTATGCTGACGGTTTGTAGATGCAGGATGGATGCATGATGGATGCATGATGGATGTGTGATGTTAAAATCAGATATGACAAGAGGATCCAACAAGTCCATGATTGGTGAGACTTTATTAGAGATGATGATGATAGATGATGATGATTTGCTTATCAAGGATTGGGATTTTCAAAGGGTCACTTACTTTATGTTTGATAACGCTAAGCACGATGCATCAAGGTATAAAGGATCGGGATGGCGTTGTACTTAGTGTGATGGACTTTGACTCGACAAATAGATAGAGTATTCTTGTTCACACTTGACATACGGAAACCTTGCTAGAATGCACCTTAGAAGTTTGAACATCTCGGACCAAAAACGGAAAGGTATAACCAATCAATGCAATAGTCAACAAGCTATCTGAAACATCCTCCATACATATCTAACAAAGCAAGTATTCACCAAGTTATTTACAAGACGTCCAACAAGCATAGCAAACAAAAGATAATGATCGTTGCCCCATTCCTATCTCTCTAAATCCTTCATTCGGATATCATCGAGAGGTCCTTGGACTGAGTGCAATAAGATAAGTCAAAAGAAAAAGACCAAGTACACAAACAAGTTGATGTTCTTCAATACCGCTAACCAAAAGGGAATGTGTTTTTAAGGATAAGAACCAAAACTTATTGCCAAAAGATAATGCCCATTGTAGGAAGGATACATCCTAGGACATGTTAGTGGATGGCGGCACGTCATTTCGTTTATCCAAAATGTTCTTTCTGATAAAAAATGCCCCTTGTAGGAAGGATTCATCCTACGACATGTTGTTATCAGATGATTGATATGGGACTGTTTGGATGATGGACTATCGACACAAAGACCTGACCAACTTGTTTACGTACTGACTAAGACTTGAGACTTGATGCTTTTGAGATTTACTTTTAACCTACTAGACGTGTTTCTAACTGTTTCACCAAAGCTTGAAGGTGACGATCAGTTTATTATGAATGGTGTTTATTGCGGGTGCAAGCGAGATGAGGCGGATGGATTTTTTCAAATATTTGGATGTTTTTGGAATTTTGCAATGTTTTGAGGCTGTTTTTGGTATTTTTTTGAGGTTTTACAAAAGTTTTGATTTTTATTTTTCCAATGTTTTTGGGATTTTCTAAGATTTTGACCAAGAGACTAATCTAAAGACCTATCCTAGGGGCCTCGGGGGCTTATCGATAGATTAGCCTTGCCTACGTTTATACACGCAAAGACCACGTAGTTCGACTGACGACTTGACCGATTTATAGATGATGATATACATGATGAGATGTCAGTTTATTATGACGGACTCCTATAGGACTGACCTAAATGTCTTGGGGGATGATCAAAGATCAACCTTGTCTACGTTCAAGCTCAGAGACGATGTAGTTCGACAAGACGACCTTGTTTTTGACCTTTTGAATGACTTTTTGACCTATTTTTTGGATTTTGATATGTTTTTAACTGTTTCATACAAAAACAAGGGAAACCAAATAAAAGCATACAAAAACATGACATTAAACCTATCCCATAGTGGATTGGTGTCACATGTGCTAGTGACCCTTTCCCAATCCTTGATTGATAGCTAAAATGATAAAATGCAAATGGAGATGGTGGAGTGATGATGAACAAGATCAAATCTCAAATGAAGAGAGTAACCTTGCATAAAATTCTAGATCCTTGAATGAGAATGAAGGCCCTATTTTATAGATTTTCAAAATGCTAAGTGTTGAAGAGGGACCAATGTGGGATCAAAAACAAGCCAATGAGTTGAGGACATTTGTCAAATGGTGATTGGTTGATGGTTGTGCAAGATTTGGGAAGAGTGCCCAAGAGGGGGAAATTTTGAATTCAAATTTGCAATAAATTTTGAGAGGGGGACAAGAAAAAAGAGCAATAAATGCCATGTTTGATTTGCCATGTTGAGGGAAAATGAGTGTTTTAATAAATCAATAAAATTGATTTATTGTGCAAGTGGATATATCTAGATAATGCAAGTGGGATGTGATTAACATTTAATTAGGATTAGATGATGATTATGCTGATTTAATGCTGATTAGATGATTTGACTTTCAAGATTTTGATAATTGATTTATTTAAATCAGAAAATGATGAAATATGATTTAGGATTTGATTTAAATGGCTTTTTGATTTATTATTAAAATATTGATGATAATGCTCATTTGATTTTAAATAAATAACCTTAGGAAATGAGATTATTTAAATGAATGGATGAAGGTGATGAATGGATCTAATGCAACATCTAGTTCAGTTGATGAATGGACTTGATCAAATGCAGAATGTAAATTTTGCATTTCTACAAGACTATTGGCGAAAGATAGCCAGCTGGTGCCCATAAATTCATAGAAATCTAGCCATGCGAATGATAGCCTCATTCCACCAATTAATCCAGCCTATATGATGAGTTGGTTTAAACTCCAAATTCTAGACTCTATGAGTGTGGGTCAGGGTAGGTTTGTGGTAGAGTAAAGACATGTTTTAAAAAAAATGAGTCTTACACGTGTGAGGTTGTCGAGTCTTCCATTCAATGCAAAAAGAAATGGGGAAGTGGTCCGACAAGGTTACATCCACTAATGGCTTAACCGAGAGAGAGGAGCTATCAAAAGAGAAAAAATATTGCACCGAGATCATGGCACGATCAAGGTGCTTAAATATTTTTTTAGAAATGGCTCTGTAATTACACCAAGTGTGCTAGAGAGAATGAGAATGGCGATGACCAATATTGGGATCAAAAAGCCCCAATTTATTGCACATCTAAAACCCTGCCTCCCTTTCCCTAGCTATCTATCTGAATGGAAAGGTGCCATCTTTGTCAGATGCCATCTCCACCATATTGAAGTCCCCACATAGTAACTAGGTAGCAACTAGTAAAGAACCAACAATCCAACACCAGAGCAAAGAGTGTTCCACATCATTAGAAGCATAGACATTAACAATCCCAAAGGAATGATTATCAATGTTGAGAAGGATCCAGATGAGCTGATGAGTGGGATTAGACCCGTGGTCGACCACACAAGAGTGTCACCAAGGGGCCAAAAGGGTGATAGCTCCACCACACCCAACATCATGAGTAGTAAAAAAACATTTTACTGGATGGCCAAATAGAGCAACAAGCCACAACAAGAAAAAACCCAAAAATTTTAACTTCTTCGAGATAAAGCACTTCAATACCAAAGTACTTACACAAGGTTTCTTTGATAGAATGCTTCCTAGAGAGGTTTGTTAGACCTCGAACATTCCATGAGAGGAAATTCATGAATGAAAATCCTCCATTATTTTGAAACCCAATTCCTCTTCATCTTGAGAAGACAAATATTCTGCAAAAAATTTGGCAAAACTTTCCCAATCTGGATGGAAGGAGAGGAAAGCCTCCACTTTTCATGAACATATTCCCCTTCTTCCATAGGAGGAGAAGGGCTGCGAGACTGCCTTTGAGCTCTTGTCAAAGGAGAAGAAACATTTGATTGTGTTGACATGATAGCAGCCGACCGAGGTGTAGCCTTTGGCCTAGGCTATTGTGGGAAATAATCACTCCAACCAAAGCTTTTGTCCCCTTCAAATAAGGGTTTGAAACATCTTTCATTGGTTTAGATGTCACAGGAGCAAACCCAGAACCAGTGGAATTATTCTTTCATTTCATAATCGTAGTCCATTTCGCATAAGGTTTGGTAGTAGAGTAAGCTGTCGAATGAGGCTTTTCAATATCTCGTGGTGGAGAAGGTGTGCAAGGCATTTTCAAAGGGTAGTCCTTAATCTTGTGGTCCGCTGATTGACACCCATAACATGTGTTGGGCAGATTAAAATATGTGACCTTTTGGGTGTGTTAGAGAGCTCCAATTTGGATATCAATGGAGTCTTTCAAATCTTTGGAAAGGTCCACTTCCACACAAACTCTCTTTTGGGGTTGGGCTTGAAAGAACCTATCTGGCTAAATGCAAATAATCTTCCACAGTGAGGAAGATATATTATTCAAAAAAGGCACACAAGACAAGGGTAAACCAGGAAATTCAATCCAGACTGAGACCCACAACTTGGTGTCATTCGAGACAACAAAGTCATGGGTCCATGCTTGGAAAACTAACAAAGAAGATTAGAAATACCAGGGCCCATGGGCTATGATAGCCTGCACATGATCAACCTCCACAAAGAGGAACAAAAAGAAACCCTTGGTTAAATTTTGGACCATATCAAGGCAAACCCCATGAGGGACCCAAGCCTTGTTAACCCATTCTTTAAGCACACTTTCAGAGGGAGTTCTCCCAACAAAATACTCGACAAGGGTGTATTGCTCAAGCCATTGACAAGTAGTATCAAAATATGGTAAAGTGAAAAGCACATTAGCTGGTGAATCATATTATTAAACTCTCTCAACTCTCCACTAAGTACCTACATTTTAATAAAAGAAAAAAATAATAATATGAAAATGATATGTGGACCCTTTCTACTTTCCTCTATGTACATTATTCTGATAGCAATGACAATTCAAACTTTTTTTTGTGTTCAGACTGCATTCATATTTCAGTGTGTTGTCAAAACCATCTAAAGTGCATTTATAAGCTACTCCACCTTAGTCCTAAAAATAAAAAATAACTAGCAATTGCACCTTAGTGTGCAATGGGTATGCCGAAGAAGTGTGGAAAGCCAATTAAGATAAATTTTAATCTATTTTTGTAATATATAAAACTATTTTAATCATTTTATGTAATTATAGTGTTATTTTAAAATATAATATATAATAATCGATATAATTAAATTATTTATAATTAAAATATAATCCACATTTCATATAATAATTTAAAAAATTAATAATGATATAAATAAAATCAATATAAAAATAAAAATTAATTTAAAAATTATTAATGATAAATAAAATCAATATTAAAAAAAAAACTTTTAAAAAAATCAATATTAAAAAAAAAACTTTTAAAATTTTAAACTTTTACTTTTAACTTTTAAACTTTTTTTATTAATGTTATAATTTCTACTTTCCTCTATGTACATTATTCTGATAGCAATGACAATTCAAACTTTTTTTTGTGTTCAGACTGCATTCATATTTCAGTGTGTTGTCAAAACCATCTAAAGTGCATTTATAAGCTACTCCACCTTAGTCCTAAAAATAAAAAATAACTAGCAGTTGCACCTTAGTGTGCAATGGGTATGCCGAAGAAGTGTGGAAAGCCAATTAAGATAAATTTTAATCTATTTTTGTAATATATAAAATTATTTTAATCATTTTATGTAATTATAGTGTTATTTTAAAATATAATATATAATAATCGATATAATTAAATTATTTATAATTAAAATATAATCCACATTTCATATAATAATTTAAAAAATTAATAATGATATAAATAAAATCAATATAAAAATAAAAATTAATTTAAAAATTATTAATGATAAATAAAATCAATATTAAAAAAAAAACTTTTAAAATTTTAAACTTTTACTTTTAACTTTTAAACTTTTTTTATTAGTTTAACCAATCAATATATATATAATTAAAAATTTTGAACAAGAATGTTATAATTTCTACTTAATTTTTATTTTTAATAATTATATAAAGATGTTTTTTTATTGGTTGATATTGAAAATAGTGAAAATGAAAATTAATTTTACATTTAATTCATTGAATCAAATGAAAATTATATTAATTGCTTGAATGAGATGTGCACTATTGTATGTCATACATTTTGATATTGTAGACACCTAAATTTGGACACTTAATTTATACAAATTTATCCCTTTTCATCTAAACATCACCTTCTCTGCATTAATTAAGTAATATCACTATTATTTAATTAATATCTCTAAATTTCCTCTAAATCCCTAAAGTATTCAATTAATAATTAAATACCTTATATCTTTAATCCTCCTTTTCATCAAATGAATTAAATCAATATGCATTTATTTAATTCTTCATATGTTGCATCCATTTCTTAATCCTAATTATTTTCCTAATCTCATCATTAGGGATGTGCACATGTCTAATCCTTGATTAGGATGTGTCACATCCTCCAACTTTTGCAAGTTGGCCACTAATCTCTCTTAGCCACCTAACCCTCCTCTAATCCTTCATTAACTAACCTAATTAACCTCTCAAGGAATTTTTAATTCCTTTTATCCTTCCAAGGAATTTTTTTTTTTTTTTTCTTCCCCATATGATCTTTGACTTGTCACATCAAGTCATATGTGAACTCTTCCTAATCTCCCACTTGCCTCTAATATGTCATTAATTTGTTTAACTAGGTAGTTGCACAACCTTAATCACTTAATTAGGTCAATCTAATCTCCATGTCATTTATGGAATGAGTCCTAAGTCATCCTTATTAAAGGCTTTCTCCTTTTAGAGAAGGCGCTCCTTTCCCCATATGGATTTTTAATTCACATTTAATCCTCCAATGCATTCCAAAGAATTTTAAATTCTTTCTCTCATTCCCATGTGGATATTTGAGAAATTTTTAATTCCTCACATGTCCTTTCACCCACATGGGGACAAGGACCTCCTTTATGAGGAGATCTTGTCCAAATCCCAAGGTACTATGTAGTACCTCCATGTCATGTACTCTCCTTCCAAATTATTTACACATCATCTTTTTCAAGCCACTTTACATGCCACATGTCAAGATGTGAGGGCTTGTGAGTTTTCAACACACCATAGCCCTACATCTTGGCCTTGTTGGTTTAATCCCAACCATCCATTTCTCTACTGAATTAAAAATTCCCTATAAATACCCCCTCTTTTCTCTCATTTTAAGGGGGAGATCATTGTGTTAGCCAAACTCTTACAAATTTTTCTCTTGAGCCATACTTAGCCAAATACTTGCATTTGCATCCAATTTCACCCATTTTCCATTCAATTTGCATCCCAAACTTGCATCTCTTGCCATCAAAGGAACATACACTACATAAAAGATCAAAGGGCCAACCAAAGGACAACTCAACAAGGTAAAAGGTTCCATTTTTATTTTGTTAAGTTAATCATTTGCCCAATCTTGAGGTGTACGGTGTTTATATTTGTTGTTTGCACTCTTTTGTTTGCTGCTAGTTTTCTAACACATATTTTAGTCCAATCACATTTTTGGTACACCCATTGGGACCCACAAACGGGTTTGTACCTTTCACGTTTTCTTTTTTTTCACTTTTTGTAGGTGCAGGTTGTAGAGGGGCGGACCTGACCTCAAGGGGTGGACCTAACCTAACAAATAGGTAGACTTGACCTCCAGGGGCAGACCTGCCCTCCATAGACTCTAGAAATTGTTTTTTTAATATTTTTCATAGAGGGGTAGACCTACCCTCCAGACAGGTGGACCTGCCCTCTAGACAAGCAGACCCGCCCTCTAGATAGGCGGACCCGACTTGGACAACTTTTTTCAAAAGGTGAAATTTTAGTTTTTAACACTAATTTAGGTTGTTTTAAGTGTTTCTAACTCCCTAATGTGTCTTGTTTGTGTCTGTGCAAGCATCTAATTGACATTTGGTAAACAACAAGGAGAAAAATAACTAACAATTTTCCTTGCAGGGTTATTTATTTGTCAATTGCTGCTTATTGTTTTGGATAATTTAGACACAGTTTAACTAGGGGTGTCAATCAATCTTTTTTTTCATGCTTGTTTGTAAGCTATTTGATGTATCCAATCCCCTTGCACCATTTGGCGATCCTATGTAATGACAAATCGTAGCTTACCAAGTTTTATTAGGGGAGCTGCTTGAGGATTTCATCACCCCAAGGGACAATCCCAACCATGTGTACCAATAGGGTATATAAAGGGGGGAGAGGGAAAGTTGTACCTCAATCCAACCACGTTGTAATTGGTGAAGCATCGGGATGACATGAAGAGTTGGTCTAAGCCTCTAGTATCTCGTTAAGGTTCCCAACTCACACTTGTAATGGGTTGGTGTTCATGGTTTGGGTCTCACATACTGGTTGTATATCAAGGACTCCTTAGCAACCATGTTCATCATAGAATAGAAGACCTTTTCAACCATACCCTTTCTACTAGTCTTAGGATCGTGATGTTTGAGTTGTCTTCTTTGTGCGAAACTAGTAATTCTCTATTCAGTTAAGTCAGTTGTATCCTTTGATTGAAGCTTGTTGTATTTTGGGTCCTTTTCCTTAGCCATCTTTTCAAAACTCAAGCTTAAACCCGTCTAGGGGTGGACCTGACCTATTCCATAGGTGAACCTGCCCTCTGGATAGGCAGACCTACCCTCTGAAAAGGTGGACCTACCCCCTAGACAGGTGGACCTTCCCTTCAGGGGTGGACCTAACCCTTGGCCAGTCAGTTTTATCATCCATTTCATCATTCTAGACACCCATTTCATTGTTTTACGCACTCGTTTCGTTGTTCCGATCACTCATTTCCCCGTTCTGAGTGAATGTTCACCCATTTCAAACCTTCGTTTATTGTCTTGAACTCTTGTTATGCCATTTCAATCTTTTGTTTACTCATTCTAAGTGAATGTTCATCCATTTCACATCCTATTTCATCATTCCAAACTCCTGTTTAGTCATTTTGATCATTCATTTACTCATTCCAAGTAAAATTTTATCCATTTCAAACCTTGTTCTGTCATCCTGACCATTCATTTACTTGTTCTAAGTAAAAATTCATCCATTCTAAACCTCTACCTCCTCATTCTGAGAGTCATTCATCCATTCTAAGTCATTGTTTACTCATTTTGATTACTCATTCATCCATTCTAAGCACTCGCTCATCCATTCCGAGCATCCATCTCCTCATTTCATGTGCCCAAACAACTATTTTTTGACCATTTTCACCCAAGGGAAGACATGCCTAGCCAGGGGCAGACCTACCCTCTAGGGGTAGACCTGATCTTTTCTAGGGGCAGACCTGCCCAACTAGGGGTGGACCTAACCTTTTTTAGGTGTGGACCTACCTAGCCAGGGGCGGACTTTCCCTCCAGAGGTAGACCTAACCTATTTTAGGGGCAGAGCTAACCTCTGAACCAACCCTTTTAGCATGTTTTAGCAAATGTTGACCAATTTTTGTCCAATAGGAAAACCTACCCTCCACAGTCAGACTTGACCTCTGGACAAGCGGACCTGCCCTCCAGGGGTGGACCTGATTTCTAAACCAACCCTTTTTAGCCTATTTTGACCAACTTTTGTCTGACAGGTGGACCTGCCCTCCCGATAGGAAAACCCACCCTCCATAGGCAGACCTAACCTCTGGATATGTGGACCTACCCTCTAGGGGCGAACCTAACCTATTCTAGGGGGAGACCTGACCTCATAACCAACCCTTTCCAGCCTATTTTAGTAAATTTTGACAGGATTTTATCTAATAGGCAGACCCACCCTCCATAGGCAAACCTGACCTCTAGACAGGTAGAACCACCCTCCAGGGGTAGACTTGACCTATCCCATGGGTAGAGGTGACCTATCCCAAGGGCGGACTTGACCCTTGATCAGTCAGTTTTATCATCCATTTCATCATTCCACCCTTTGTTCAGTTGTTTCAAGCACCTATTTTCCTGTCATCAACATTGTTTCATAAGTCATCGTTTCATCACCAAAATTACATAAGTGCTACTTAGAACATTATTAAAGTCCATATCCATCGTTAAATCATCCATCCCAATTCCCTAGACTTTGTTTTGAGAGTTTTGATTTTTATGCCGAAACTTCTAGGGGCCATAACTTTGGACTCGGGTGTTCATTTGAGTTGAAATTTTACAGGTGGTTGTGCTATGAGGTGGCATGTGGATTCCCAATTGGACCCCATTTCACCACATTTTTGGGGCCTCAAACTTTCATCTTGACCCTCAAAATCACAATTTAGTATTTTTTTTAGTTTTTGAAAAATCATTTTCATTAATAACGCAAAATGCATGTCTCAAATTTGGGATGTTAGTTGGAAATTCATCCTATCTTACTTTTGGGTATTCCTTGGAAGAAAATTGGAGTCTCAAAAGTATGTCCGTGAAGTTTCCTAAAATGGCAAAATTTGACAATTTTTGAAAATTGCCAAATTTGGAAAAATTTGATTGTCAACACCTTACGTACTTTAAAACTCAGAACTTGGTGTAGAATCAATCCAATCACATCCTCCAATCATTCTAGGCTTCAATCCAATCCTAATCCGAGCTTTAATCTAATCCCAATCTAAGGTTAACCAAAATCCTAATCTGAGCTTTAGTCCATCTGTAATCAAGATCTGTGGATATTGAAACAAATCTTAAGATCCCTCCCTCCATCTTCTTCAATTTTGTTCTATTCATCCTTTCATCCATTCTAAGAGTCATTCTCCCAATCTGATCTTTCGTTCATTCATTTCGAACATTTTTTCACCCATTTCAATCAATCATCTACTCGTTCTAAGGAATCTATCATTCATTCTGAGCTTTCATCTTCTCATTCCAAGAGTCATTCATCTATTCTTAGTAGTCGTTTACTCATCTTGAGTAGTCATTTGTCCCTCTTGATCATTCAATTACTCGTTCTGAGTAATCTTCTACTCATTTTAACCTTTCATCCATCCTTTCTGAACATTCGTTCCCTCTTTTTTGATCATTCGAGTAAACATTCATCCATTTCAAACCTCCTTTCATCATTTTGAACTCTTGTTCTATCATTCCAATCATCTGTTTACACGAGTAAACATTCATCCATTTCAAACCTCCTTCAATCATTTCGAACTCTCATTCAACAGTCCTGATCAATCGTTTACTCGTTCCAAGTAATCTTTCATCTATTCCAAATCTTCATCTTCTCATTCTAAGAATCATTCATCTGTTGTGAGCAATCATTTACTCATTCCAAGTATTTTTTCATCCATTTCGATCAATCATTTACTCATTTTGATTATTTGTTTGTCCATTTTTATCATTTGTTCCTCCAATCAAATCATCATTTTTGCGTCGGGTTATTATCCAAATTGACCTAAGTGTCTAATCTGATTGTCATCATCAAAATCTACTTAGGATTGTCATCCATCCTAAGTTAATCATTATCGTAGGCCTAATCAATCCATTTTCAATCTCAAAGTGGATTCGGTGCCACAATCATCCTTTTATCCTTTAATCTGATCAATCAGTATCCTAAGTCACCTAGGGTAATCTCTGAATGGGTTTTCTAATCCCTTTCATCATCCTATCCAATCCATCATTCAATTTTATCAATCATTGATTGATCTTATCCAATCCAATCCAATCGCATCCTTATCTAATCACCTTTGACCCGATCAATCTACTTCCATCTCAAAGTAGATTAGGTGTCATAATCATCCTGTCAGAATCAATCCCATCACATCATCTAATCATCCTAATCTGAGCTTTAATCTAATCCTGATTTGAGCTTAACCTAAATCCCAATTTGAGCTTTAGTCCATTTCCATCCCAAATCTTTGATCCATCCTCTTTATCCTTTCATTATCATGAATCCTTATCCTCCATCAATATTGGTTAAGGGAAACCCTAATTACGTCAACAACGATAACGAAAGTCTTGTCGATCAAGAAGAATATGACATATATCCCCTTGACACTATCATTGCTAGTAAGCTTTCTCCACCTGCTTTCCAAAATCCAATCACCCCTTTGAGTTATCCAGTTATGTCTTCATCCATGCCTAATCATGCTCCTTATGCTACCTTTGACAAGGGATATCCATCATATCCAGCATATCCTTCATCTACATCATCCTCTTATCCTAGTCGGCCATCACAATACTCCTATCCTAATCCCTCGTCCACATCTTCCTATCTCAATCCTTCATCCACATATACCCACTACCCTAATCTTCCATACCAATCTGCTCACCCTAATCCAACATCCACATCAACTTATTCTAATCTAACATCCACATCTTATCTTAATTTTACATCCACATTTCCCTATCTCAATCTACCATCTCAATCTTCCCATCCTAATCCACCACCTACATCCTTGTGTCCTAATTCACCATTCTAATACCCATATCTTAACCATTCATCTAATCTTAATCCCCCATCTATTCCTAGTCTTGCACCCAATCCCATCCCCCCATCTAATCCTAGTCCACCAATCCCTAGTCCTAATCCCCCACCAATCCATAATCCTTCATCCACTCCTACCATGCCATCTTAGCCTAGAGTATTCAATTTTCTCACTCTAGAAGTTCTCCAAGGACTTATAACAAGGAAGACATCTCCCACTCCACACCTTGAAGTTGTGGAATCATGCCATCCCAACCCATCATCCATGGTCATTAGTGATGAGACCCTTCTCCACCCAACACCTATCATTGATGATACCACCCCTAGCACCACTCAAATCATCAAAACCATCACATCCTCTGAATACACTGAGCCCCCATCCCCTACCACTACATCTACCAAATCCATTGAACACCCACCTCCTACACTGAGAGCTGTTGAACCCATCGATGACACCCAAATCCAATCCATTTCTTCCACTCCTAGTGTCACTAAAATCCATTCCCACGAATGTTTTGAATCCTCCATCCCTCCATATTCCCACTTGAAGAGTCCCACCAAGACTCCACTATCATTCCTCTCACACATGATAAGTCATGCCAAGAGCCTAATCCAAAGCATTCCAACATATCCCTTTCTCTAGATCAAGATCCTACCATCCCATCTAGTCCACCTCAAGATCACAGTCCCCCATCCATTCCATTCAATGATCCCCTTGTCATTCAAGATTCCACCTCTCCATCTCCATCTCCATCACATGATCCCACTACAACAAATCCATATCGTATCATATTCCCTCATCCCTCTCTTGATACCACCCATCCAAATGCCACTACCCCATCATCTCCCTCTCATGATCTCCCATCATCGCCTAAAACTTTTGTCCCCACACCACTTGCATATCCTCTTGGTACTATCATATTCTTCCATGGTGGCCTCCTTGCAAAAGAAAAACACAGTGTATTTACCACCCATCATCCTCCACCTAATAATGGACTTACATCATGTTTTCAGAATAACACAAATCCTACCATGGATCGCATGCTCAAGAAAAATGAACTATCAAGGAAAAGGTCTAGGCCTTCGTGAACAAGGTATTTTAGAGCCCATCCAAGTCAAAGAACAAATTTTCATGCAAGGTCTAGGACCTATTTCCCAAGACTCACAATCTAAAGATGTTGGTACAACCTCTAGACATCCTCAACGAGCCTTTTCCAAAAGAAATTCTAGCTCCTCCCATCGCTCCACCCGATCATATGTTGCCATCCCTCCTCCTCTATCGTATCACCTCAAAAAAACCATCCACATTCCTCCATCCCCTCCATCCATTTTGGGTCCTTATGTTCCTCCCTCTACCATCTCCCATCCTCCATCTACTCTGTCCATGATTCCTCCAAGTCCTACATCTATTTTGGGCCCCTATACCCTAAAATCACCTCCTCCATCTCATCCTTTCATCAATCCAACACCTATCCATGTCATCCATCATAAACATCCCTCTTGCATTTCCCCTAATTGGGATCAACAAAGGAACATACCTATGCATTCTCCATCTACACATAATCCTCATAATTTTACCTCCATTGCTCTACATCATCCATATCCTCGCACCCATCCCATTACTACTAAAAGCACTTTTGATGCTAAAGTAAAAATACATAAATCCAAACATCCACATGAATCTAAAGCTCCACATGTCCCCTCTAAAAGACATGGTAAAGAGAAGAAAAATATAAATCCAAATCAAATCTGTAGGCCACAAAGGCCCACCAAAGAAAAGATCAAAAGCATGTGGATCCCAAAGAAAAAAGATGCAATGCCTTCAAATGAAAAATTTGTAACATCCAACATTGCTCATCCAAAAGCTAATCATTTTCACCCACCCTCTCCTATATCTATTTTGGGTCCCTATGTCCCAAACTTCACTATTCCATCTCCTCCATTATCCCCACATTCTCCATCCATTAATACTCCTATCATTTCACATTCATCACCATATGTGCCAATGTTGGTCCTAAACACATCTCCCCATCACATATCCACCCCATCATTCCATCCATACACTTTCCAACCTCCCACCCATTATCCCATGTATCACCCCTCTCAAATCCCTCTAATTCATCCTCTTGCATAACCCATTTCTCCTAATAAGGTTGTACCAACATCCAACAGTTAGTTCAAACTTAGGCTCTTAATACCTCATATAGAAATTGATGCTTGAGTCCTTCATCCATATCCTTATCGCATATCTTCTAAATTCACTTATTTTTCTCCCTATCCTTATCCCTCTCCTTCTGCATGCTATCCAAAAAAGTCAAGAAATCCAAAAAATTCAAAAAATTCAAAAAATTCAAGAAATCCAAAAAAGTCAAAAAATAAAAAAAAAATTCAAAAAAAATGGTAAAGAGAAATAATCCGTCCAATGGTGAAAACTTGGCAAACAAGCACCTTGGATAAGTACCATGATGAAAACCTGACAAATAGACGTCATGCATAAATCCCCATCTGCACTTGGAGGGCAACTTCTTGATATGATCCAGGTGGATCCAGAATACTCAAAAATTTCACAGTCTCAAAATTCATCCAAACAGGCAAATCAAGGGTTCAAAAAGGAAAAAAATTGATTGTCTCAAAATGAAATAAAAATGACATCAAGTCATAGTGCTCGTTGTGCTGATTCCAGAACTATATTCGGTTCCAAAAATGGAGCTTGTATGTGAAAGTTACGGCTGGTCAAAGGTTGGTCAAAATTTTGACTCGAGTTGACTTTGATGACATCAACAAGCTGACATGACAGGTGGACGTGGTAGGAATGGTGAGTTGGCACAGATATGGTGGAAAAAAAAAGAATATGGATTAAACCATATTGTTAAAAGAAAATATGTATGGTTTAAAAATTAAAAGATTTTTATGAATTCAAGGA